>JAVTVY010021784.1:0-85566 GCA_036873755.1 Hanleya hanleyi
CTATTATTGAGGCAAAAAGAAGTTAGAACAAATACGGGTATGATATTTGTTGATTCACTTTCGTTCATTACAGAACTACTGGAAGTAAACATCGCGGTCTTCCAGATATTCAGCCGGTGTCCCAGTCATGGACAAGAATGTTGCTCTCAACTCCTCCTATCTAGTGGGGAACGGTGCGGACATACAAGGCGGGAGCAATCGGACTGACTTCACGTACTTCTCCGAATTCTGCAGGTCGAATACAATCCTGGGCATCTCTGAAGCGGTGGTGATCGCCATTTTGTTTCTCGTAGCCGTCACCGGAAACGTCTCCATTCTTGTAGAACTTCTGCAGATGGGTCAGCTGAAAAGGCTGACAAACTTTTTCATCGGAAACCTGGCGCTGTCGGACATTCTCTTCACTCTGACTTGTCCACTGATTGCCGTGATAAGGGTGACCGAAACCTGGGTTCTTGGCAAATTTTTCTGTAGCACGCTCATGTATGTATTGTCCGTGTGCGGCATTGTATCCATCTGGACGATGACAGTGATAAGCACTGACCGCTACATCCGTATAGTTAAACAGTACGTTCAGCCTATGGGTCTACACACCATGGCAATCATTATCTGCGCAATTTGGCTGACGGCATTTCTGGGTTGCTTACCTGTGGCCCTGTATTTCGACCTGAGATACTTTTCACTGGACGGCAGGGAGGTCCAGATCTGCACCCTGGTTTGGCCCAGTTCAGACTCGGTCAGAGTATCGGAGATATTTGTTCTATCGATCTGTCTACTTGGATTTATCGCTCCGCTTATCATAATGACTTGCAATTACTTTCGAGTTTTCAAGAAGCTCTGGAAATCCCGTAACGCCATCAGACCGACTGCAATCGTTACAGAAAACGGGCTATGGGCACGAAGTGTGCGTCCACGAACGCGCCAGAATATTCACCAACGCATGCATACGAGAGACGAACGGGACTTCCGGGTTGTGAGAATGCTGATCTTGCTTGTGACTTTGTTCGTACTGATGTGGGCGCCAAGTTTCGCTTGTTTCGTCGGCATTAAGTACGACGGTATGATGCATATCAAAAGGATGCGATCTCAGTATGTTGTAGCCGCCTTGTGTGTGGCGTACGCCAACGCTTGTATTAACCCGGTGATATACGGTTTTATTGACAAGAAGCTGGTTGCCAACTTTAGAAAATGCGCCACCCGGGTTTCAACACAAAGGCTCGTTATTGAAGAAGAGACGGTTCATCATATCTAACCAAAACAGTGCATGACAAAATGAGTCATATTTTGGCCTTTTTCACTCGCCACTACCAATGTTGCAAGTTTTGTCTCAACGTTGGTCCCGATTATCCGATTGTTGGCTTCCTGATATTCAACCACGGTCGCTCAGTGACACATGTTGGTTAGTGAAACGCCAGTGTTATCATTAACCTCCATACAGGCTGTAGACATTTTAACCGTTCTAGACTGTTTCTCGGTGCGAATGCTCTGATATACCGATAAGTTTTATGGTCCTTCCCACCTCGACGTTGGCTGTTACCGGCCACTTATGATTCTCACTGGTGCCATATGGTTAATCTCTACATGGACATCACGGTCAATTATCAGCAGCCCTGCTGTTTTTGTTGTATTCGCCCGACAGTGGAATCATCGATTTTGTGTTGGCTTGACATGACTGAAAACGAAATCTTTTCTATTATATTTTGCTGATAGTGGTCGCCGCTAAAAAAATTCAACACTTGTTCGGCCTTGACAACCCAGTCACATTATCCTGACAGCTGACCAACCAGTCCTTCATCTGTCCTCTTACTGCTGAGCGCTAAGCGAAGAAGATACAGGTTCCATGTCTTTAGTTTTTGATATGACTCGACCCGTGATCGAATTTGGGATCTGTCGGTTTGCACTGCGCATGGATAACAATATAGCTACCCAACTGACACCATTGTTGAAATATTCGCTTGCCTCTTGCTGAATTTTGTTGAATTTGCTTCCGATTAGTTAATACGATGAACACAATAGAAGTTAAATTGAAGATTTTATGTTAAAAATTAGAAGAAATAGGGTAGTATAATACAGAGACTGCTTTTGTTCTCAATGCAAGCTTATTAAGTATGACGGATAATAATTGTTTGTAATATGAAAAGTTGCATGAATCAAACAAGGCTTTTGTGTTAAAACAAATGCCGATTTTTTAAAAATAATTTCAAATATCACTGAGAACAGTATTTTGTAAAGTTTTAGTTGCAATAGATCTCGTTTGTTATAACCAAATTAGGCTTACAGCAAAGTGCTTAATGGGATGTAAGCTGTTATGCGTCACTTTTAGTGAAAATGAGAATATCTTGTAGATTAAAATAGAGACGTAAAATAAAAATAAAACAAGAAATAATTCAGCCTGCTTTCTTTTTTTTCCGTCGAGCTGGTAAATGATAAGCGAACTGTTCATTTTCATGAGCCCAACATATTCATAGTACTTAAGAATCACAAATCTCATCCGATCTCATATGCTTTACTGCTCTTTTCTATCCAGTCCGATCTTTAAGGTGTTCTACCCACACTACTTTGGATATCAAATCGAAAAACTGTTCTGGTAAGAGCATGCAGAGCCCGCACGATGAGATAGATTAGTATTCAACATAGACTCACATTATAATACCCCATACGGCTATAACACATATACACTGTCATAATGTTTGGGTATAGATGTGACGTACCCAAAATCAAAAGGACCCAAAATGTTCCATTTGATCCAAACTCTTTGGGTTCGTCACGTCTAGACCAAAGAATACCTGGTCAATTTGACACAACCTTTCTGACAGCGATAGCTACCTCAATTTGTACTATCTGCGTTTGCCACGCGTCTAAAGTTCTGGTACGGTTTCGTGATGTCTTCAGCCTGCCTGGGGATTATGATAGCAATTATGTTGCACTGACCAACATGCGTCACTGAGTGACCGTGGTTGGGTGTTTGGAGAAGAAGCCAACAATTGGGTAATCGGGACCAACGTTGAGCCAGAACGTTCAGCATTGGTAATTACAAAAGAAGGTGACCGAAATCGGACTCATAGCGTGATCTCCCACACAACCAGGACTGCTCGGAGAGGCACTATAAAAGCCTGCACATTCAGAGCAAAATCGGATGGTTATGAGCTCCAGATTTATATAGATTTATAGAGGCAATCATATCAGTTGTGAACCCTTAATTTTGTCGTGACTTCATGTCGTGATCTCGTGATTAGTTCATTTATTTGAGTTTGCGTGAAATTATGCAACCTTATGCAATTATGCAAATTTTACAATACAAGCCAACCCGCTGATTGGCTGATAGGTCCTAAACCGTTTCATGAATAATAAATATGAACAAACTGCTTCTAAATTCCTTTGAAAACAAGTTAATCGATTCAATAAAGGGGCTTTTGAGGCTACATCTATTCTTCTGACCAAATCTTCTTTTCTTCAATTTTCTTCCTGCGTTTACGTCCTTAACGCTCAACTGAAATACTGAAGCAGTTCTGAAAGCAAAGCAATGGTAATGAAACCTGGAAAGAATCAAAATACACGCCTTGCCGGTCGTCTAAAAATAGCAAAAACCACCATGTTTTCTTCCCATAGTGCAATGCGAACCACGAGTAAACCTTTGCCTCACGCATGCTGTACTATAGGCACGGACTGAAAATTGCCGAAAAAAGTTATTTCAAAGGATTTTTTACATAATCAGTGTTCATCTCCCACGCAATACCGCTAAACGGCGTGTACAATTGAGGCGAACGACAAGTGCACCAGAACATTCCTTCGAATTAGATCTAATTCCAAGAATTCAAACACTTTTCACCCACTCACTCACTTGTTGTCGTTGATATATTGTTCAAACATAAACCCATCTCAATCAACAAATGTATGTAGTTTGGAGAAACCGGATAAATTATGGATTTTGGAATTTTAGATGCACAATAGAAGAAAATGACTAAGAATATAAATAGTGGTGGGGGTCATCAGATTAGAGAAATGCATACACTTGAACTTCGCGTATAATCTCACATAAGGCACTTTAGACCCGAGTCCTGAGAATGGAGATAATTTCCATAATCCCTAGAGAGATGCATGATGGGTGAGCCCAAACTGATGATCATATGGTTGATCTGAATTATCATCTTTGATGCCTCGTCGTCGCGAAAGCTGGTCTTCATCAGATCGTTATCGCCCAATTTCAGCAACACTGGTAAATTCGACTTGGCGACCATTAAGGTTAAACCTGATTCCCGGTGCCGGTGTGGCGGCTAAGAATATTCGGTGGCTAAGAGTGTCCGTCCCCTATCTTCCAACCCAGCTAGGGCATTTTCCTTCACATTGGGGAGATGTGCCCGTCCTTGAATGCAATAGAGA
This sequence comes from Hanleya hanleyi, assembly GCA_036873755.1. NCBI lineage: Eukaryota > Metazoa > Mollusca > Polyplacophora > Lepidopleurida > Hanleyidae > Hanleya > Hanleya hanleyi. Next base: position 4,378 of record JAVTVY010021784.1, read on the forward strand.
AGGATATAAAAAGGACACTCTTATCACCAGGACATTCTTATCCATCACACCGGATCAGAGTTTGGATTATAACGACCTGAAATCAAACAGACTTTAAGTCGAGGCAGAATATTACTTTGGAATAATAAGGCACCGCTTGTCAGGGGTGAAAAATGTGACTCCATCAATTTGCTCCTGCAACCAAGTGGTCGCAAAATGACGTATCCAAGTATGGTAAATTCATGGCCGTTCTGGATAACAGCTATCAATACAAACGTTACATTCAGGTGTTACATTCATTCATTGTGCCACTATTTCTAAAAACTCTGGCTTTGAATGTATGAGGATATTGAAAAACTCAAAATGGCTTGTGGAAGAAAGTGATACTAAAGGCCACATAACGTACAGACATGTATCCACATTGGATTTCTCGACTCTGTATACTACAATCTCTCACCAGGACCTTATTGATCGTCTAAGTCCATTAGTAGTATCTGTGATCAAGAAAACTGATCGTAGATATATTAATGTCGGAAGCCATAAAGCATTCTTTAGCTCTACTACATACAAGAGATATCATTCATGGAATGTTTCTTTGTTGAGTTGCTTGAAGTTCTCATTAAAAATATCTATGTGAAATTTGGCAACACAATATAAGTAGAGGGAAAATAGAGACTTCTAAGCCTTACTTATGTGTAATACGCCACAAAATAGTGTTTTTGTTACTTAATATTTATTGCTCCCTATTTTTAGCCCACCATCACCAGATGGTGGGCTGTTCAAATCACTTTTCGTCCGTGGTCCGTCGTCCGTCCGTCGTCAGTCAGTCCGTCGTCCGTCCGTCGTCAGTCAGTCCGTCCGTAAACAATTCTTGTTACCGTGATTTCTCAGGAACTACTTCATGGATCTTTCTCAAATTTGGTACACAGGTTCCCCTTGGGGTCTAGTTGTGCAAGAAACCTTTTCTGGTCGGATTTGAAAATCCAATATGGCCACCAGGCAGCCATCTTGGATTTCCCCATGAAACCTTGTTACCGCGATTTCTCCGGAACTACTGCATGGATCTTTTTCAAATTTGGTACACAGATTCCCCTTGGGGTCTAGTTGGGCAAGAAACCTTTTCGATCCGATTCGAAAATCCAATATGGCCACCAGGCAGCCATCTTGGATTTCCCCATAAAAGCTTGTTACCGCGATTTCTCAGGAACTACTGCATGGATCTTTTTTCAAATTTGGTACACAGGTTCCCCTCGGGGTCTAGTTGTGCAAGAAACCTTTTCTGCTCCGATTCGAAAATCCAATATGGCCACCAGGCAGCCATCTTGGATTTCCCCATGAAAACTTGTTACCGCGATTTCTCAGGAACTACTGCATGGATCTTTTTCAAATTTGGTACACAGGTTCCCCTTGGGGTCTAGTTGTGCAAGAAACCTTTTCTGGTCCGATTTGAAATCCAATATGGCCACCAGGCAGCCATCCTGGATTTCCCCATGAAACATTGTTACCGCGATTTCTCAGGAACTACTGCATGGATCTTTCTCAAATTTGGTACACAGGTGCCACATGGGGTCTAGTTGAGCAAGATACCCTTTCTCGTCCGATTCGAAAATCCAATATGGCCACCAGGCAGCCATCTTGGATTTCCACATGAAACTTAGTTATCGCCATTTCTCAGCACTGCATGGATCTTTCTCAAATTTGGTACACAGATTCTCCTTAGGGTCTAGTTTTGCAAGATACCTTTTTCCGTCCCAATCAAAAATCCAATATGGCCAGAAGGTGGCCATCTTGGATTTCCCCATGAAACCTTGTTATCGCGATTTTTCAAGAACTACTGCATGGATCTTTCTCAAATTTGATACACAGGTTCGCCTTGGGGTCTAGTTGTGCAAGATGCCTTTTCTGGTCCGATTCGAAAATCCAATTTGGCCACCAAGCAACCATCTTGGATTTCCCCAAGAAACTTTGTTATCGTCATTTCTCAGGAAGTACTGCATGGATCTTTCACAAATTTGGTACACAAGTTCACCTTATGATCTAGTTGTGCAAGATACCTTTTTCGGTTCAAATTGAAAATCCAATATGGCCACCAGGCGGCCATCTTAGATTTCCCCATGAAACTTTGTTATCGTGATTTCTCAGGAAGTACTGCCTGGATCTTTCTTAAATTTGGTAGACAGGTTGCCCTTGTGGTCCAGTTGTGCAACATACCTTTCTGGTCCGATTCCTAAATCCAATATGTCCATCAGGCGGCCATCTTGGATTTCCCCATGAAACTTTGTTATTGCGATTTCTCAGGATCTACTGCATAGATCTTTATCAAATTTGGTACACAGGTCCCCCTTGTCGCCTAGTTGTGCAAAATACCTTTTCTGGTCCGATTCGAAAATCCAATATGGCCACCAGGCGCCCATCTTGGATTTCCCAATGAAACTTTGTTATCGTGATTCCTCAAGAAGTACTGCATGGATCTTCCTCAAATTTGGTACACAGCTTCCCCTTGTGGCCCAGTTGTGCAAGATACCTTTTTTGGTCAGATTCGAAAGTCCAATATGGTTACCAGGTGGCCATCTTGAATTTCCCCTTGAAACACTTTTATCTTGAATTCTCAGAAAATATTTCATGGATCTTTCTGAAATTTGGTACACAGGTCCCAGATGGGGCCTAGTTGTGCAAGATAGCTTTATCGGTCCGATTCGAAAATCCAATTAATGCGGTATTCCCGAGTTGTGACCTTGCATCACAAGAGTCGGTGGATCAAACGGTGGGGCATATTCTATATATTGACTATAGAGAATATCCATATCTTCACCTTCCATATCAAGGAGTTCAAATAATTCGGAATTAAAATGTATTTAGTCCATGCAGTTGCAAGTGAACTGCCCCACCCTTTCGTCTGCCGGCGGGTCAGCTACATGAGGGGCGTCACTCTTGTGACACAATGTCACAACTCGACAACTGTAAACTACTGCATGTTTCGATCCATGGGAAATAATCAAGATTCAGACACTTTCAAATTTGAAGTTTCAACATTACTGCGCGGACCGGATGCCTTCAGTATTAAGTATTGTACCATCTTACTATTTTCGAGCATGGTATCTTAAAAGAGATATCTCAAACTAGTCCAGCAAACAGAACAGAATTAGCATTCGTCCCAAATTATAAAATCTTAAGTATGCCAAAGTGTCAAAGAGATTTTTCTTCGCTTCCAGTACCAAATGTTGACACGTGCAAAAAAATAAATAAAATAAAAATACTACAAAACGAAGACGAAGGATCCTCCGTACATGTACATTCACTTTCAGGCTAATTTTGCTCATTTCTCTTGTACTATAACAACCGACACAAGTTCAGTTTCTAGAAATCTTGAAACTTCTGAAACTTAGAAAGATTATATCTTGGTGTTTTCCAGTGTCCCTTTTTCGATCTTTTTCGCTCAGATTCGAAATTCTGTAAACAAAATTACAACTCAATCGTCTTAGTAACAATGGACAAAAAGATCCTCTTGTCATTAGCTTACAATTATCGGACAATGGTGGGCGCCAAGATCCTTCAGGATCTCTCGTTTTACATAATATTTGTTGTTACTTGATAAGTGTTGCTCCCCGTTTTGTTACTTCATATGTATTAATCCCTGTTTTGGTACTTCATATGTAAGTTCTATTCATAGAGCATCACCTCAGTTCTATTTTTAGATTCTGACATTATATGGAAACCCCTGTTCTACTGTTAATACACCTGTCCCTTTGTCTTTAATTCTCGACAAGTACAGACGCGTCTAGGCAGAACAAGACTCCCCATAAACAAAGAGCAATGAGTCATATTCTACATTGTCATGAATAGCTAAATTGACGAAATTTGTATTTGCTCACAGTATTGGGAAAATCCCTGTTCTATTGTTATTTTCTGTTCCTTTGTCTTTAATTCTCGACAAGTACAGACGCATCTAGGTAGAACAATGGTCTCCTCAGAGACAAAGAGCGATGAGTTACGCTATTGATTGTCTAACTAAATTTATATCACACTGACCACACACTGACATTATATGGAAAACCCCTGTTCTATTGTTATTTCCAGCTCCTTTGTCTTTATTTCTTGACAAACGTGCCCCCCACACCTATGCAGAACATTAGTCTCCTCATAAACAAAGAGTGGTGAGTCATACTATTTTTAATTTCCCTCCTCCTTTGTTATTTCTCGACAAGTACAGACGCATCTATGCTGAACCATAGTCTCCCCATAATCATTGAGTGGTGAGTCATGCTCTACATTATTATCATAGCTAAATGGAAGCAATTTGTTTATGCCCACATATACTGTAATGCATGTTGTCTTCATGTTTTATCGGACATTTCCCATAGGATAACTGCAAATCTCTCCACAAAGGTCACATGGTTTCCGCTTTACGATTGTCCAATATAATTATTTTAGCCACAGGAGCCACATGTCACCAATATGTGTTTAAAATCAAATTTTGTGTACACTGTCCTTAATACATGTAAAGGGTAAATAAACTGATTTGATTTTTAAGCTCTACTACATGTACAAAGCTAATTTCCTTTTTTTGTTTGAACGAGGCACCATGTAATCATAACGAGCTTGCGACAATTTCATAAATATAATTCCAGTCACGTTCTCTACCCGTTTAATCTTGGACGGTCACTTCTCCTCAAAGAGGTAATTAAATATGAGTGTCCTTTCATATACTCACGGTCGAGTGCGCAGCACGTGCCATTATCAATTAATTCTAAGGGACAATAATAGGGTAAACACTCCCTTTTTCTTTGGCTCTGCTCGCTTTCTGCGCGTGCCATGCCTTTGTTCCGTTTTCATCTTTTCTAAAGCATATTAACCCAGTAGAAATGTTAATTGAAGTTATTCAAATGTGACATGCCCGGTTATTTGTGAATTCTTTGGGATTAACGGCATTCTTCAGCGCAAATATAGTCTTCTTGGCCGTACAGACCAGGTTAACAGGACACCAAGGTATTTATAACTCTTCACACACTCAGTTGAACTTTGGTTAATATGAAAGTTATGGGTAGCAGTCCTGTTGCTACCAAAAGTGACAATTTTAGTCTTTTTTACCTTGACCGATAAACGCACTGACTTTATCCAGTTTTGACTGTAGGTCATATTTATCTAACAACAGTAACACGATATTGTCTGCATATGCAAGGCAATTCTCTAAATTACTGCCATTATCTAAATCTAAATTAACAAGCAGATCATTTATATATATATATATATATATATATTAAATAGGATAGGGTTTAGAACATTTAGAGCAATATATGGGTTAGCGACTAAATTTCTATAGATTCTATTGACGCAGACTCTTGATGATGGTGTAGCGTGTTATATATTATACACTACTTTTAATATCCTAATAAGGCACAAACATAGTTATGGACGCATATATAATATGTAAATGTGTGTGCAAACGTTATTTTTTATCATATGTCCTAGCTGTATCGAGTCTGTACCACCCTAGCTTGTTTTCCTCCTCACACGTCCTGGGTAAATTACACACAATATAATATAAACTCCTGCAATAATACAGATATAGAAAGGTTACCATACATATATTGACACTAAATTTCAACGAAACGCTGTTTTTTGTATATGAAAACCAATGTATATCACATATAAGGGAAGTGGGAAGAGATGCCGACATACTGACTGCGTCACATGACTTCACAGAATAGTCTTCTGGTTAACCTATTCTAAAGCACATACCAAGAATCTAACGCTTCGTGATATGTGTTGTATCTCAGGTACGCTTTTATTGTACCTGTTCATGTGGCAACTTGGATGATATGACCACACGGCCTCTAGCACCGGCATAAGTGGTATTAGAAAGTCTAGAGAGCTATGATGGAAATGATCTGACAACTCGTATACTGGTAATCATTTGAGGGAAATATTGTGATTGTTAGACTATACCTTTTCACGAAATTCTGACAATTAAACGGTGATATTATTAATGTGCGGGTGAATGATTGTGTAAATCATTGAATGATTCTTTGAATCAGTGATTTTCTAAATGATTGAATGAATCTGTCATTATGTGGGTGAATGACTGTGTAAACCATTGAATGATTCTTTGAGTCAGTGATTTTGTAAATGATTGAATGAATCTGTCATTATGCGGATGTATGATTGTGTAAATCATTGAATGATTCTTTGAATCAGTGATTTTGTGGAAGATTGAATGAATCCCTCATTATGCGGATTATTGAATGAATGAATGATTCTTTGAATCAGTGATTGTATAAATGATTGAATGAATCTGTCATTATGCGGGTGTATGATTGTTTAATTCATTGAATGATTCTTTGAATCAGTGATTTTGTGGAAGATTGAATGAATGAGTCATTGAATGCATTCAGTGATTGATTAAATGAGTGATTGAATCAGTGTGTAATTGAGACAGTGATTGTCTAAATGATACATTGAATCAGTGTGTGTGTGTGTGTGTGAATGATTAGCCACCAATCAGAGCGTAGCTCTTCTGTTGTCTAAAAATATCAACCAATCAGAGAACAGCTCTTCTATTGTCTAAAAATATCCACCAATCAGAGGACAGCTCTTCTATTGTCTAACAATATCCACCAATCAGAGCACGGCTCTTGTATTGTCTAAAAATATCCACCAATCAGAGATCAGATCTTGTAATGCCTAAAAATATCTTCCAATCAGAGGGTAGCTCTTCTATTGTCTAAAAATATCTACCAATCAGAGGACAGCTCTTTTATTGTCTAAATATATCCACCGATAAGAGGACAGCTCTTCTATTGTCTAAAAATAGTCACCAATCAGAGCACGGCTCTTCTATTTTCTAAAAATATCCATCAATCAGAGGACAGCTTATTTTTAGCCATCCACCACCGTATGCTATAAAAGCGACTACCCATCGTGTCATTCTTCATTCAACGTGGATTACTCTAAAATCGACTCCTTCACGGACCTAAATGCCTTAAATGCTTGGGCGACAGAGTGGGGCACCTATAACGACGTTGCTGTTAATTTACGTCGAATACAACTACTCGCCGATATCATCTGTCGTTCCGTGCCCACCATTCCCCAGATTCAATGCGATGTTTGCTCTCAAACCTTCACGAATCGAATAAATGTGCTTCACCATCGACGCAGTCACACCAGTCAGTCAATCACATGTTCCACCTGTCGAAAATCCTTCACTCGCATGGATAAACTATTAACTTCATCAGCGTATCCATACGAGGAAAAGGCATGTTTATGGCGCACATCATAGTAGGATCAAGCGGATGAGAACAGACCTACCACCACATCAGACTAAATGTAACATTTGCGGAATCATCAAACCACTTCTCACCGGAAAACCATTCTGCCATGAATGTTCGACTCAAGGGAGAGAATGTACTGCCTGTCATCGACCACTGCCCGAGAAATATTTCAACGCACATTCACAGCACTGTGACAGTTGCCATAGGAAACAAGTGGGTGGAGCCAGGCCAGACACATCCGCACTGGAAGGTTCCGTACACACTCATTCCATTCCTCCTTCATCCGATGATAATGTGGATGTATTACTGTTTTTTAAGAACACAGAATCAAAGCTTCGTAAGCTCATCACTGTCGACCTTGCTAAATTACAACACATATAAGGGAAGTGGGAAGAGGTGCCGACACACTGACTGCTTCATATGACTTCACAGAATAGTCTTCTGGTAAACCTATTCTAAAGCACATACCAAGAACGATTCGAGATATGTGTTGTAATTGTATCTCAGATACGCTTTTATTGTACCTGTTCATGTGGCAACTTGAATGATATGACCACACGGCCCCTAGCACCGGCATAAGCGGTATTAGATACAAATCTAGAGAGCTATGATGAAAATGCTCTGACAACTCGTATACTGGTAATCGCTATGTGTCTCGTGTAGGGCTGCTGGATATATCAGGCTTCACACAAGCTACGCATTGTCATATTTTCGAGAAAGAACTTCACGCCGATCGAGTGCGCGATCATTGCTACTTGTCTGGGAGATATCGAGGGCCTGCTCACAATCAGTGTAATTTGCAGTACCGCTTCAGAAGATCTACCCGACAAGAGAAGCGTCAGTTTTTAATTCCCGTTATTTAACACAGGAGGCTACGATGATCATCTTATTTGTAGCATCCTGGGGAAATACAAGACCCGAAATATCTCCAGCATTCTGAACAATTTCCAGAAGTATATTTCTTTCTCTCTAGGCATATTTGAGATTTCTAGATTCTCTACAATTTCTCAACGCCTCTCTCGAAACATTAGTTGAAAATCTATCCAAGGATGGTGAAGACAAGTTCCACCACCTGCTGAGAAATGTTTCCCATCCCAAACAGAGACAGTTATTACTGAAAAAGGGGGCTTTCCCATATGGGTATTTGACAGATGATAGCAAGTTTTCAGACACTCAACTCCCCACCCAAGACGCCTTCTACAACGATCTTAGAGAAGAGCCTATTTCTGACAGTGATTATGCACATGCACACACGGTATGATCCCAGTTTAATATTCAAACACTAGGTGACTACCATGACCTGTATTTGAAATCGGACGTCCTGTTGCTGGCCGATGTCTTCGAAAACTATTATCATCTGGATCCTGCCCATTACTACACCTCCCCAGGTCTCTCTTGGGACGCCATGTTGAAAATGACCGGCGTTCGTCTACATCTCCTGGATGACATCGATATGTACCTCATGATCGAAAAGGGTATTCGTGGAGGGATATCCATGATCTCCAACGGGTATAGCAAAGCGAACAACCCATACCTCGCCGACTACAACCGTCTTCCCCAACAATTACATCCTCTACCTCGACGCTAACAATCTTTATGGATGGTCCATGTCGCAGTCCTTACCCCTGCGTGATTTAGATGGTTGAATGAACAAGAAAAGAAGTCTTTCAACGTTCAAACTATCGCTGATGATGCAGAAAAGGGGTACATTTTGGAGGTGGACCTGATATAGCCAGCAGCCCTACACGAGACACATAGCGATTATCCACTTTGTCCAGAACGCATGTCAGTGACGGATGAGATGCTCTCGCCATATTCTCTAAAGCTGAAGGAGGAGTTACAGCTGAAAGATCGACCTATTGAGAAACTCATCTCAAACCTTCACGACAAAATTCAATACACCATCCACTACCGAGATTTGAAATTTTGTCTCAGTCAAGGTATGCAGCTGACAAAGATACACCTCATCGTGGAATTCACACAAGTCGCCTGGTTACAACCCTACATTCAGTTCAATACTGAAAGACGTAAAGAGGCAAGAAACCAGTTCGAGACCGAGTTATTCAAGCTGATGAACAAGAGGTAAGCTATTTTTTCCAATTACTAAGCAGGTACATTACTATTTTATATCAATTCAAAACGCTAATTGTGTTTACCCTGAATAAATAATGGATCTTTCAATCTTCAGTGTGTTTGGAAAGACGTTGGAGAATGTTCGAAAAAGGATCAACATCGAACTGGTACATTCCAAGCAGAGACTGAAAAGAATGATCGCCAAGCCCACCTTTCGCAGTTTCAAGATTTTCAACGAGGATTTGGTAGCCGTTCATTTGAAGACCATCAAACTAAAATTGAACAGACCCATATATGTCGGTTTTGCCATTCTAGATCTATCAGAACTGCTCATGTTTGATTTTCACTACAATCATATCAAGCCGGAATATGGTTCTAAAGCTAAGCTCCTCTTTCCCGACACGGATAGTTTCTGCTATGACATCCAAACCCATAATATTTACAACGACATGGCACAACGGATGTCCATGTTTGATACGAGCAACTACCAGCGGAATCACCCCCTTTACACCGCAGCCAATGCCAAAGATGAATGTGGAGGTCTACCCGTCGAGGAGTTTGTCGGGCTTCGACCGAAAATGTATAGTTTGCTTTACAACGGGGAAGAGAAGAAAACGGCGAAAGGCATTACCAAGTATGCCATCAAGAAAAAATGAAGACATGCTATGTATAAAGAATGTTTATTCGATCGAAAAAGTGTTCGCACAACCATGAATCAAATTAGAAGCATAGATCATCATCTCTACGGTCTGACTGTTAACAAACAAAGCCTATGTCCCTTTGATGAAAAGCGCTATATTTTGAACGATGGTGTACATACCGTAGCACATGGGTACACTCAGCCATGAAACATATTTCCATGTGTAGGCCTATATATGTAGGAATCAACATCATTAATTCTTGTGTATTACATGTTACGTATTAGAATAAAAGACATTAATCATAATCATTATCATGTAATAGAATAAAAGAACCCCTTTTTTATCGATATGGCTACACTCAGAAATAATATTTATTTACATGTTACGTATTAGAATAAATAACATTAAGCATCCTCTCGTGTTGTACATAAATCTTTGAATAGGTGCCATCTCAGTTTGATGATCTGCGTCATCGCTTCAGCAAAGTCAATATTATGTAATTTCTGCAGTTAAAGGCAAGTTTTCATTAACTCCGTATGAATACTATCGGATTCCAAAGTTTTCATACCCGTCACCGTGTCAACATAAGTCTGACACATTTTTCTAGTCATTTGAGGTGTATATGCCTCCACTGCTAAGTCTATGGCCTCGTCTTCTGTATATCCCTTCTTCCTATACTGTGCGACCTTTTAAATAACTTTGCCATTGAACATCACTCGTGACGGAATTACAAGCGTCTAGTCCGTCATTCATAATCCAGCCGTCGTCCATTAGAGAATATCCGCGTCCATAATCCAAATTACAACACATATAAGGGAAGTGGGAAGAGGTGCCGACATACTGACTGCGTCACATGACTTCACGGAATAGTCCTCTGGTTAACCTATTCTAAAGCACATACCAAGAATCTAACAATTCGTGATATGTGTTGTATCTCAGGTACGCTTTTATTGTACCTGTTCATGTGGCAACTTGGATGATATGACCACACGGCCCCTAGCACCGGCATAAGCGGTATTAGATACAAATCTAGAGAGCTATGATGGAAATGCTCTGACAACTCGTATACTGGTAATTGGTGAGCTGTTTCGTTTCCTATTCCATTTTCCATATAACAGTATTAGCACCAAATTCAAAAAGACAATCATAGTATACATAAACATAGGCTTGTTTCCTGCAAGAGAGAAGCTGTCAACAGTTTTCAATGATGCCGGCAAGACATCATGATGTTCCAAAAATATCAAATCCGTATCGCTGATCAGTATTCTTAATCCATAATATTCGTTATAGAGTCGTCATCTAAAAAAAAGATGTATCTCAGTCACGCTTTGATTGTGACTGTTCATATGAGTACCATGAGGATCTTGAAGTACATGGGTTCATACGGCCCCCTAGCCCCGGGTTAAGCGGAATTAGACACAAGTTACGAAACGTAGCGCCATAGATCTTGCACGCTACGTTCGTATTTTGCTATCAGCATGCGATATGTATCGCCAAATTTGAGAAACTTTGAGTGTAGGCGCTTGGTGGAATAGCCCTGTTTTTTAAGTTTCTGCACCAACAGCCTTCTCTATGTTTCTCACTTCACACTACCGGTGGGCTTTCCACAACCTTTACGCTTCAGGCGCTTACTTCCTTTACCTTTTTGCGTAGTGTACCACGGAGGACTTTGTCTGGTGAAAATTCCCATTCCAACCTGCGATTCGACAACCTTCCTCAGTCGTTGATTTTCGGGTGTAGTTGGCTTTAGGTCTATCAAAAGGTAACCGTAAGGGGTGGATATGGCATCTTCACAATTCTCCATGAAATACTCTGTGTGTTTGGGATAGATACGTCGTCCAAAGAGCTGTATTTGTTGTCTGTCAATAGGGTGGTTGTTAAAGGGTACGAAGTATTGACAGTTTAAAGTAATGTCGCGAGAGGCTTTCCCTTGTGGAAACCAATTTTGGGTTGAATAGATGACGGACAGATTGCGATGATGGGATCCTTTCGTGAAGAGATCGGAGATGCGTGAGTCTCCCTTAGCCACACCCATCAGGTCATTGAGCACTACCACGTTGATCTAATTAGGGTCGAAGTAGTAAGCCTCTCCAATGTCTTGAGGGATACCAGGCACGAATGTTACATTCTTCAAAGAGGTGTTTTCGTAGGCGGACTGCCACTGGCTGTAGCACCAAACTATACGGGCATAGCTGATTGGCCCTTCTTCTAAGAACTTCATCGCCCATGATGTCTTGTCACATCCCGTAGGGCCGCTGACCATCATGGTATAGGGATGCTCTACTCCACTAGGTGGACCTCTAGCGGGACTCTGGGGTATCTCCTGACTATGCCTCAGACGCATATGTCTGAGCATATTGTGACGATAAGAGGTTCTCTGACAGAACGTACACGTACTCGACATGATACACGAACTAATGGTTCACAAACGACCGTATATATATATATATATATACAGTCGTGTGCATAGCGCCACACTTCTACACACTTGCTGACGCCCTTTAGGGCGTTATGATTAGATTGCTTCAATATCTTCTTGAGCCACCCAGCTAGCGAATTTGATTGGCCATCCGACATTTTTGACCAGTTTTTCCACCCTGCCTCGACGACGTCGTGTTTTGAGTACTTTTCCAATCCTCCTTAATGTCCCCTGTATTTCATCCTCCATGAAATCTATGAGTTCGTATATGCGTAGCCCTTGTCGACGAAACCTTTTTGAAATTTTGAAAAGTTCCTCTGTCCACTTGGCTTGATAATCCTGTTGGAATACATATCTCACGTGTGAAATACGAACAGAATCACCAATCTTCAATTTAAAGGGTTGTTTCCGTGTAGGTTGTATAGTGTCCACATACATTTCTTTCCAGAGTATGGCTTCATTATGCTTGTTTACGTCAGCTCTCGTTTATTGATCGGTGCTGTCGACGGATGTAAGCTGCCACTACGTCTGCAAGAACATCCAGGTAGCCGTAGGTTTGCTTATGCGTGTAATACTTATATAATACGTTCTGAACCGTCCTGATGACCCTCTTCACGTAATTGGCCTTCTTCTCATTATGTGTGACATAAGGTTTAATTCCCTTCTTCGTCAAGTAGGCCTTCACCCATCGGTTATTGAATTCACTACCTTTGTCGACTCTAAGATATTTTGGGGATCTACCCTGCTTTAAAATGGATTCCAATCCCGCAACGATTGACCGATGTTGTTTATTGGGGAGAGAAACGACCCATAAATAACGCGAGAAGACGTCAGTAGCGAAGAGTAGGAACTTTATATTGTCATTGTGTTTCGATACATTGGTAACATCAACCAGGTCGGCGTCCCACAAATTATCAATTCCAAGCTGATATGACTCTATTTTTCTTAAATGAATATCGAATAGCTCTGTGAACTGTAAGGGTCTTGATCGCTCAACCATTGGTTTAGATAGGTTAGGGGAACGTTATACCCTCGTTTACGCAAAATATTGCGTAGCTTGACAGGGCCTGTAAACGAGGCAACATCGGTTGTGTCAAAGTAGACACGTGACAAATAGGTTTTCCATGCACCCGGATCCATCGTGTCTTGACCAGGATTAAAAGATCATCCCTTTTATATTCACCTTCGCACTTTATCTAAAAATTATAAAACGGTAGAGGTGTGGTTTAAGAAACCATTTTATTGAAAGAATTAACAGCTACAATGCAATTGAAGTGTGTTGGATATACAATATGAGAAATGTCGCGTTACAAATCTATATCCATAACAATCATTATGACAATGGTTTTGATGGAAGTCCGTCGGGATGCTGGAAAGAGATACACCTCGTGTTAACTGGAGTAACACGTATATACAATAGTGACTGCAGGTCAATGATTAATCTCCTTGAAGCACTGTGTCATTATATGAAATAGTTTCACAATTGTTTTTGAGAAATGAAGCGAAGCGATGGCCGTGATGTTCTGTTAATTGTCCCAAGGAATAAAAAAAGTGCCTCTGTCTTGGGAAAAGTAGAATACTACCCAATGTTCACCGGGAAGAGTAGACGGGTCTGTGTTTACGATATATGCAGCCGGGGTCAGAGACACGTGGCTTGGAATCTTATCCGCCGGGTACACCCCGCGGATGCGAGCGTGCAGCGTGCGATCAGCGCGAATAATGCAGAGTAGCTCGTTGGTATTCATGGTGCATTGACTATGACGTTCCGCGACTTAGCAACCTCTATCAGGGCTGGGAACTCCGCGTAGGTGATATAGCTCACGGTTTCAGGAAGTGGTTCTCCGAAGGACGCTTCCAGTCTAAGGTTACCTTGTTTCAACAGCTGCAGGTGGTCTTTCGAGGCTAAGGTAGGGTCCAAGTTGAAGGTGTATAGCGTGTAGCCGGTGTGATTCTCCAACAAGGTTATAGCATTTCCAAAGTTTTCTTCGGATTGACCTATAGCGTCGAATAAAGTGAGGTAGGCCGATGTGAACTGAGAGGTGTAAGGATCGGTATCATACCTCGTTCTTATTTGATGACCCGGGGAAGTGACACCGTCTATGTTTACCGACAGATTTGTCAGCTTAAAGTGATGAAAGTTCAGAGGATTCTTTTTATAGTCCCCTCCCACGGCCTTGGAAGATACGAAACCAACGATCAGTTTGCTGGGATAAACGGACTGGAACATGTTGTCCCAGCGGAAGAGGGTCTGTCCAGCGGCTATGGACATCATCTTAACCTGCGTGCTCTGGTAGGGATAAAATGCGGAACTGTCTTCGAGAGCTTTGGCGTGTCCGAGTATGACACCAGGGTTGACCCGTACTTTGTAAACTTTCAGGCTGATGTCCTCAATAACGAGTTTTTAGGCTGAGTCATGAAGATGAACTGGGGCGACGATCGGTACAACTTCACGTATACATCAACGTTGTTTAGCAGGTAGCGGTGTTGTTTAAACACGTCCTGCATGAGGTTTCCTTCCATCTCGAATACATTACTCTCGACGATGAATTTCTGTCTCTGTGAGTCCGACATTTGCACCTATTGCAGGATTTGTGGTATCTATATTAATACCTTCGTCAGCTACAAACAGTTGAAGCTGTAGTTGCGTTTCTTTAGCGTTTTCACCAAAATTTAGAATGGTCTGAAGGTAGGCTTTGTATGGATAACCATTGGCCATGGTCGCCATCAGTTTACCTTGAATAGATACATCAATTTGTGAGACCACATGGCCTGTAACAGTTGATTGATGGAGCCGTATTTTTCATCCATGATCAACGGGGTACCATCGCTGTGCACGAGCTTAGCTTTCACGTAGAGCCGACAGGATTTCAGGTCGAGATAATCTAACCCCTGGCCTGATATCTTAAATTCAACGGGAGCACCATCGGTGAATGGGATGTTGGCCTCACGTCAATGATATAACAATTTTCCACCGCTGTTTGCGAAGGCGGTAATTGAAAAAGAGATAACGTCTCGGGTTGACCTTGGTGGAAACCTTTGTCAGTAAGAAGCGCCATGGTGTAGCTAGCAAAAATGAATCTTCCGCTTCTTTGGAGGTGATGGTATTTTTATACGTTTGGACTGCCCTTGGGAGATAATGGGTGGAGATGAGGTGCGCTTCTTATTTATACAGATTTCAGACTTGGCTTGTTCAACAGCTTGTGACGGGGTTGTTAGCGTAATAGGTGGTACACTTATACGTTTCTGTGGCACTTGAGTTTCAATAGGAATGATGCTAAGACCTCTACCGCTTTGTGATGCGGGGTACGACAAGGAGTTGACTTGTTCTTGATAAAAACGAATCCATTTCTTGACGTCGGGAACATACAAATGACGATTCGTCATAGTTTTTTCAAGTGGAGCGTCACCGTAATTGGACCACTCAGAAGGGTTGCTGGTAGGTTATCTTCGGTCTTTATATAGATGTCGAGAGCGTCGACACTATTTTGAACTATGGGGGGATAATGTGGCGTAGAATATACCCTAGTAATGGCTTTCTTGAAAACACTCGTCACATCTACCGTCCGTAGGAGAGGTAGTTTAGTCTCGCCTACAAAGGATTCGCCGCAAATATTACAAGTCACGAGTAACAACGACTTGGATTTGAATTCAGGTTGCTTGTTGATAAATATTTGCTACTAACAATTATGTAGTGATCCATTTGGACGACCGGGGCTAAGAGATGAATGATGTGCTTTTATAGGGATCAAGGACCAAGCGTTGTAAGATTATGCTGGCTTTCTAGAACATTCTGTATGGCGATGTCGATTTTAGGGGTAGTGTCCTTGACGATCGAGGGTCCACTGAGTATGTGTTAAGACGAGTCCTTTAACGGAAGCTCTACCGTTGAGAAAATAGCGTAGATCCACCCTCACCGTCTTAGCGTATAAGCATACAGTAGCTCGAATATGATTATCAATGGCTACTTGCTCCATAGGTGCGCATAGGGTTCTGTTCGGAATGGTGGTTATTACGCGAGTATTGGGATAGGCACAGGACGGAGACACGGTGGTTTCTGGGGTACCATTACACGGTGGACATGTTATACCGGGTATGCACTTTACACAGGACGTACGAAAGGCGGACAGCACGATGAGCGGGATGAGGAGTAATAATATCGCCGCGATAGATGCCGCTTTCAGCTTGATAAGGGTTCTCTCGTATTGGTCCATGGTGAATGAACAGGGATGTACACGCGCGCGAACCTTTATATAGGTGTGGACAAGTGTCAACTTCTTTATTAACTCTCATATGACTCTTTGTTTATGGGGAGTCTATTGTTCTGCCTAGACGCGTCTGTACTTGTAGAGAAATAACAAAGGGGCAGGTGTATTAACAATAGTATGACTCACCACTCTTTGTTTATGAGGAGACTAATGTTCTGCATAGATGCAGGGGCACGTTTGTCAAGAAATAAAGACAAAGGAGCAGGAAATAACAATAGAACAGGGGTTTTCCATATAATGTCAGTGTGTGGGCAGATAAAAATTTAGCTACGAAGACAATGAATAGCGTGATTCATCGCTCTTTGTTTATGAGGAGACCATTGTTCCACCTTCTGTACTTGTCGAGAATTAAAGACAAAAGAACAGGAAATAACAATAGAACAGGTGTACTAACAATGATGCCAGAATCTACAAATAGAACTGAGGTGATGCTCTAAAAATAGAACTTACATATGAAGTACCGAAACAGGGATTGATACATACGAAGTAACAAAACGGGGAGCAATACTTCTTAAGTAACAAAAAATATTATGTAAAAAAATAGGGAGCAATAAATATTAAGTAACAAAACACTATTTTGTAGCGTATTACATATAAGTAAGGCTTAGAAGTCTCTATTTCCCCTCTACTAATATATCAACAGCATATAGGTATTCCAGTGAGTACTAATTGTGCACCCCTGTTGGCTGACCTATATCTGTTCTCTTATGAATTTGACTATATACAGGCGCTTTTAAAAACCGATCCATTCAAAGCCCATTCTTTCTCATTCACCAAACGCTATATAGACGATCTTCTTGCTGTGGATAATCGCTATATAAATGACGCAGTGAAGGATATATATCCACCTTCACTGGATTTGAAGGAAACTACAGATAGCCCTACAGACACATCATATTCAGACCTATATCTCTATAAAAATGAAGCGGGCCTTCTCTCTCGTCGACTTTCTGGACAGTAATATTCCAGTGGGACCTGCATATGGCGTATACATATCTCACCTAGTAGCATTTGCTAGATCCTGTGTTAAATGTGACGATTTTATTCAACGTCACAAAACATTATTGAAGAAACTTATAAAACAGGGCTATATCACCAAGTTTCTCAAATTTGGCGATACATATCGCATGCTGATAGCAAAATACGGGCGTAGCGTGCAAGATCTATGACGTTACGTTTCGTATCTTGAGTCTAATTCCGCTTAACCCGGGACTAGGAGCCGTATGAGCCCATGTACTTCAAGATCCTCATGGTGCTCATATGAACAACCACAATCAAAGCATGACTGAGATACATCATCCTCTATATGACGACTTTACGACGAATATTATGGATTAGGAAAACTGATCAGCAATACGGATTTGATATTTTTGGAACATCATGATGTCTTGTCGTCATCATTGAAAATTGTTGACCGCTTCTCTCTCGCAGGAAACTAGCCTATGCTTATGTATACTATGATTGTCTTTTTGAATTTGGTGCTAATACTGTTATATGGAATATGGAATTGGTCTTTGAATTATGGACGCAGATATTCTTTGATGGACGACGGCTGAATTATGAATGACGCACCAGACGCTTGTAAGTCAATGCCTGTGAAGACGGCAAAAACACCCGACTAGCACCTCAACTGTACCATTGTTTAATGTTCTCATATGAACACCAGTAAAGTCACGGCGGGGGACGATAACAGTTGACCCAGTTTGACATTGCTTTTGTTGTAACAGATTGATGTCACTGTAGAAAACGTTTCAATAATTTGAAAATGACAAATCACAGCAAACTGTCACTTCATAAACATATAAATGCGGACAGTTGATGTATTTTTACGCAAACGTGGTCAATATTTGAATAATAATGCTTACGGCCATTTGTGAACTTTTCAATACAAACGATCTCACTTTTTACGAAAATGTCCTCAAAATGTGAGTTACAGGAAGATATATTTAGTAATAGTAGTCATCTGTTTGGAATAATTTCCGAGGTATTGAGTTTAGTAAATGAAATTGATCATATTGACTCGCCATACCTCATGTACACAGGGTTAATGTGAAATAGTCTTTCATCAAAACTGGATATTTTGAATATAACGACATACAGGGCATCCCTGGAAGCTTGTTAATGTTACTGAAATGAAATTTTAAGAACATTTTTGACCAAAATTTAGATCTTATGTAGGCCTACGTACCAAAAATTTACAAATGTTTTTTAAGCATCTTTTTTTATTCAAATATTCGGCGGTTTTACATATTATTGCACCAGGGTGACTTGAAACCTAAAGAGAATAGTATTTTCAACACGAAATGTCACAGCATGTAATAGCCGTCCTCCGACATTCAGTATTTACTATGCTCATTGCTTCAGCTTGGACATTCAGCTGAGGGTCGTTGCCTATTTGACAAATTGCAGTGGTGTTTATTTCTACCTATCAATGGTTTTGATCAGGCCAAAGCACTGATCAAAGAAAATAGGTGATACGGGCATGAACATTGTTTCAAAAATAGATGCTGGACAGCTTTTGCCATTGCTGTCTTAGACTAAACAAATTCATTGATGGGTATAAAGAAACCCGGCTACAATGTGTCAAATACAGAAGGGCCCTCATGTGAAAGTTATAACCTTCAAGAGAGAACCAGTTTTACAAGACGTGCCTTGACAACATCGGTATCTGCTCAACAACATCGATGACGCGTATCTAAAACTGTATCTCTCATCACTGCAGTAAATTTTCATGCTGAGCATTGCGAATCCGGCCTATAAACTCATCATAGATGACATCGATCAGAAAGCTCAATAAAGATCGGGTAAATCCGGGTGTAGCTACATGAACAGCTGCAATATAGAGATGCAAATCCTCACAGGAATCATTTTTGGCTCTTGGGATACAGCATACGGTGTCAACTTACCCAACCATTAGAATTACTTTGGTAGAGAAATTTAAGAAACAAGCAGTTTCGCAAGGAATTTCCCTTCCTATCACTCTTATCGATGTATTAAAATTGTACTGGACTCCCAAACTGCATAAAACTCCATACAAAGCCAGATCAGCTTGTTTCAGAAGTTGTACAACTAAACTTCTGTACGCTTTGTTAACAAGAGCCCTGCAGGCAGCTAAATCATTTTGGAGGAATCATTGCGCTGGCATTTGAAGACGACTATCTGGTCTGGTTTAGTATTAAGTCGCATTAATATGATAAATGAATGTCATTTGGAAGATATAGTGGAAGATATAGTAGAAAACAGGTACATGTACCAAATGGCGACCATTTTGAAATCCAATATTGCAGCAATTACGTAGGTAGAATAAATGGCAATAAGTGGTTTTAAGTTGACTCACACTGTAGCAATGGTTTCTGAACATTTTAAGACCATACTGGTACCTGAAAATGCATAGAATAGAATAGAATAGAATAGAATAGAATAGAACTTTATTTATGCTAATCAAAGCGCAGTAGTAGGGAGCGAGGGTTTCGTGGTCAGTTTTGCCGTGGGAGGTAACTCTTGCATCCACCAGGGGGCGCTGCCCCGTATGACGTCACTTCCGGTCTGGGTGAATGGAGCGTGACCTCTGTATGACGTCACTTCCGGTTTGGGTGAATGGGGCGTGACCTGTGAACATGATAGGAGATGTACTGACCTGTCTGTGGGGATGTCGTTCATCTCCGTGTCTTTTCGGTGAGCGGAACATGTACTGGGGTTTTTCCCCACAATGTCGTTCACCTCCGTATTTCTTCGGTCAGGTCCGTGCCTTTTCGGTGAGGTCCGTGGGAACATGATAGGAGATTGCAACATTGTTGCACGTTCGCTACAATGTTGCGAAGATGTCACGGAGATCACCGAAGAGACACGGAGGTGCCCGAAGAGACACGGAGATCCCCGAAGGGGGCGAGAGGGGTCCCTAGTGTACCGATGGGGTTGTATGAGGTATCAATGTGAAGCATTCGTGAAGGGGCATCTGATGGGATGTGTGTGGCATTGAAATATGGTCATCCTGCGCATGCGCGGTAGACCAAGGGTATGGAAATAGACGTTTTGGGGTCTAGGGGAGCCCCTAGTGGTCCGATGGGGTCGTATGAGGTATCAATGTGAAGCCTATGTGAGGAGGCATCCGAGGGGCTGGGTGTGGGGTTGGAATATGGTTATTCTGCGCATGCGCGGTAGACCAAGGGTATGGACATAGCCGTTTTGGGATCTAGGGGAGCCACTAATGGACCGATGGGGTCGAGTGAGGTATCAATGTGAAGCCTATGTGAGGGGGCATCCGATGGGCTGGGTGTGGGGTTGGAATATGGTCATTCTGCGCATGCGCGGTAGACCAAGGGTATGGACATAGTCGTTTTGGGGTTTAGGGCAGCCACTAATGGACCGATGGGGTCGAGTGTGGTATCCATGTGAAGCCTATGTGAGAGGGCATCCCACTAGGTGGATGTGGGGTCGGAATATCGTCATTCTGCGCATGCGCAATAGACAAAGGGTATGAAAATAGACGTTTTGGGATGTAGGTGAGCCACTAATGAGCCGATGGAGTTGAGTGAGGTATCAATGTGAAGCATAGGTCCACATTCTGCGCATGCGCAGACAGGGAATTCTGGGAAAAGGGTGTGAAAATAGACGTTTTAGGGATTAGGTGAGCCCCTAATGATCCTATGGTGTCGTATGAGGTCTTATTTTGAAGCTGTCATGAGGGAGCATCCGCCTGGGCTAGTGTGTCGTTCGTTGTCAATAGTCTGCGCATGCGCAGTCTGGCCGTAGTATCGAAATAGACGTGTTGGGGTTTAGGTGGGCCCCTATTGGGCCGATGGGATCGAGTGAGGTATCCATGTGAAGCAGTCGTGAGGGAGTATCCGACGGGGTGGGTGTGACGTGGAACTGACGTCATTCTGCGCATGCGCAGTAGAGAAAGTGTATGGAAATAGACATTTTGGCGCCGACAGGGGTCACTATGGGTCCGATGGAGTCGTATGAGGTCTTATGTTGAAGCTCTTGTGAAGCAGCATCCGATTGGACTCAGAGTTCGTCCGTGTTCCAGGGTCTGCGCATGCGCAGTTTGGTCGTAGTATAGAAAGCAGGCATGTTGGGGGATGCGTGGGTGTGTGTGTGACCCACCACTAGGGGTCCATGGTTGGGGTTGGGTGGTGGTGTGGGTTCTGCGCACCGACGTTACTTCCGGGTTTCACTAAAACTACCTTCGAACACAGAAGAGTTCCAATGTTCCCCTTAGACGTAGGACCCGGCCCGGCCCCGCAGCGCGCGCGGGTTATCCGGCCGCAGCGCGCGCGCGCGGGTTATCCGGAAGTGCGCGGCATGAATGTCGTGGTGGTGTGGGTTCTGCGCACCGACGTTACTTCCGGGTTTCACTAAAACTACCTTCGAACACAGAAGAGTTCCAATGTTCCCCTTAGACGTAGGACCCGGCCCGGCCCCGCAGCGCGCGCGGGTTATCCGGCCGCAGCGCGCGCGCGCGGGTTATCCGGAAGTGCGCGGCATGAATGTCGGGTCAAAAGGTCAAAGGTCACATCCAGGTCAAAAGGTCAAAGGTCTCTCTTTCGGCAAGGTTCGGCAACAATGTTGCGGCATCGACATACAGAGCTTGAACCCCAAAAAGGGGATTGTAAATTAACCTGGGAAGGATGGGCAGTTCCATTTGGACCAATCAGCGGTCGAGAAAAAGAGCCAATGAGCGATCGATAAAAGAACCAATGGACGGGTACTAGAATTTCGCTCACGGCTGCGCCTACATCCGGATACTAGGATGCTTTCGCCTACGCCCGCCCCTACATCCGGGTACTTGTATGTAGGTGTATAAAAGTGGGAATATTTAGGCCATTGCTGCATTCATTGGCCTATTTATCCTTATTTTGTGCTTAAGCTTTGACTAGTGAAATCTCATGTTAAATGAAAACCTATACAAAATAACATTACACTACCGATCACGGACTACACCCGTAGAGCTACGTCTAGGCGCGCATGTGTGACATGGTCTATAAAACACGTCCCTCTGGATCCCACACTTTCATTTCTACGGTCACAGAGCCATGACGGAGATCCAGCCCTATGCGACTCGCATTTTACAGCATACCACCGTGGTTAATTCGTTCACGGGTTACCGAGCAGTGGTTCGGTCCATGTTTTCAGATGGCGACGACAACGAGGGGCGACGCCAGATCCTGAACGAGTTCACAGAAGCGGTCCTCGACAGAGTGCACACGATGGAGAGGTGTGCCATCACTCACCACTACTGGACTATGACAGCCATCCTTGATGCTCGGGCTATGGACCACGAGCGCTCACGCCGGAACCAGCGACGGCTGGTTGGCCTAGTCATGGTCTGTGCCCTATTGACCCTGGCGCTGTGGCATTGACAGTCGGACCTGACTATAAATACGAGGGTCAGACACAGTGTGCGTCATTCAACGATCGTCATTGGGTCAACCATGTCACCAGTTCTACGAGCCATCCTTCCCCTTACACCCCGGGTGGGGTTACACGTCTATGAAGATAAAGTCACCCTCGTGGAAGACCGTGGAGATGTTTGCTGGTAGCGCGCTGAGACCGTATCGAATACGGTTACACTACACCGTGACGGCTGGACCAAATTTAAACGGGTGTTGAGCGATGAGCTCGACGGACACCTCATCCACATAGACAATGCCATCTACGTATACCGTGGACCTTTCTTCCCACGCCTGGGCCGTTACCAAGACCCTACGCGAGGCTTCACCCTAGACCCCGATCTGTGGACAGCCTTCGAAAAAGTGGTGCCTATTGTGGACCAGCAGTTTACACCGGAAGAGCGGTCAGCTGTTCAGTTGGAGTGGGCTCGTGCCCTGAGTGAAGCGGCGGCAGAACCCAATGAACAAATTACCAAACCTAGCAATGAACCAGACGATGATGCCATTGATTATCCGGCTAGACTCAGTCAGCCCAGTGATATGACCAGCCGATCCTTTGATCTCACGGAGTTCTCCCTATAAATACGAGAGACAGTCAAATCTGGTACCATTCACGTACTGACCATGACGGAGCATATAATACTGGCGTATCTCAGCTTGACCCCCGAGGTTTTCTTGCACGTTTATGCAGATAAGGTCGATATCATGGAGGAGGTGGGAGACATCTGTGATGCGGACCCTGCACAACCGTGCCCGGCCCACATTCGTCTGTCCTGGGAGGGCTGGCCCAAATTCAAACGGGTGTTGTCTGGTGAACTGGATGGCGACCTCATCCACTTGTGTCACGATGTGTACATCCGACGCGGCCCTTTCTTTGTTCAATTGGCTCGGCTAGATGGAGGTACCGTGCATTTTACCCTTCACCCTGATCTATGGTCTGCATTGGAAGATGCCGTGGTAGATGTGGATCAAGTGCTTATCAAGCGGTCATCAGACGAGTTGGACTGGTCATTTACCATGGCCACTGTGCTGGCAGAAGCCAACGAAGAAAATCAGAAAGAAACTCCGGCCCAAGATATACCCGTTATAAATAAACGATAGAGCCAGGGTCCATCATCATTTGTCACCATGAAGCGCTGGGAGAAGGTGTTGGATAACTTATACTACAGTCCCGACAGTCCGGTGGCCTATAGTGCATTATCGGCTCTCTATCGAGCGGCCAAACCCCAGGGGATACAACGTGCCCAAGTCCGAGATTGGTTAAGAAAACAAGACACCTATAGCTTACATCGATCTGTCCGTCGCCATTTTCTACGGAACCGGGTCATCGTGGGAGGAATAGATGCCCAGTGGCAAGCGGATTTGGTCGATATGAGCGCCTTTGCTAAACACAACGATGGGAATCGGTATATCTTGACGTGCATCGATATCCTATCGAAGTATGTGTGGGTGGTACCCATCCGGACGAAAACGGGGGCGAATCTCATAGCGGCGTTCAAAGACATCTTCAAGACCGGGCGCAAACCTTTGTATTTGCAAACCGACGAAGGCACGGAATTCCTCAACAGACCGTTCCAAGCCTTTCTCAAGAAACAGAAGGTGTTTTTCTTCCATACGTACAACGATACCAAGGCTTCCGTGGTGGAGAGGTTCAACAGGACATTCAAAGGCCGCATGTATAAATATTTCACCTATAAGAATACAAGGCGGTACATCGATGTTCTCCCGAAACTTGTGAGTGGTTACAATCGAGCCTATCACCGGAGTATAGAGAGAGCCCCCATTACCGTGACCCAACGCAATGAAGCCCAAGTCCGGCGTGTCTTGTACCCCATACAATCGCAACGAGCACCGAAGGAGATGTTCAAGGTCGGGGACCCTGTACGGATCAGTAAAGTCAAGGGCAAGTTCGAGAAAAGTTACTTGCCCAACTGGAGCGATGAGCACTTCCTGATTAAACGGCGCCTACCCCGACAGCGGCGAGTCTATGAACTGGAAGATCTTCAAGGGGAAACCTTTGCTAGGGACGTTTTACGAGACGGAATTACAGCCTGTCGTAAAAACACAGCAAGACTACTACACGGTGGAGCAGATTTTGAAAACGGAACGTCGACGTGGCAAACTGTTTCATTTCGTCAAATGGCAAGGCTGGCCCAGTTCCTTCAATTCCTGGGTCGCTGCCAACCAGGTGAAACGACTATAAAGCCAGACACCACTGCCGTCATCCTTCATTCCACGTCCGACCACAGCAGCTGCCTCTGAACACAGCGTCTCCCAAAACGCGCAAAGCGCAAGTAGCCTTTGTGGTGATACTGCTAACCCTGCTGAGTGTGTTGTACGGAGGTGTGTTTTACGACGTAGCCTATGTCAGCACGTTACTTAACCAACTGAGAACACCAGCCACCAGTGAAACCGGTCTACAGATAGCACCAGTCAACCCCGTATCGAGCCCAGTCACCACCACACCCCGTGTACAAGCCACGTCGAGCTCCACACCAAGCTCCACACCTACACCAAGTACACCCACTACGTCTGAAAACCCACCGGATTTCATCCCTCACAGTGAACAGACGACGACCGACGTTGTACCCACCACCATCATCCCTCACAGTGAACAGACAACGACGACCGACGTTGTACCCACCACCACCACTCCAGTTCACTCGTACCAAATTTACAAGAGCGGGTTACCACGACAACGGATACACCTCGAACCATGGACCCTCGGTGCCAGCATCCCTTCACTTGCGTCATCGCAGGACCGACGGGTTCCGGCAGAACGCACTTCGTCAGGAAGCCCCTTCAACACGCCGACAGCATGATCACCCCACCCATTGCCCGAGTCGTGTGGTGTTACGGAGAATGGCAGGCAGCGTATGCAGCAATGCCCCACATCGCGTTCGTGGAAAGCCTACCTAACCTGGCCGATCTGGAACCGGACACCTTGGTGGTTCTGGATGATCTCATGGCGGAGACGGATGTGCGCGTCACCCAACTCTTTACCAAAGGCAGCCATCATCGACGGCTCAGCATCATCTACATTGTGCAGAATCTGTTCAGTAAAAACAAAGAACATCGGAACATCAGCTTGAATGCCCACTACCTGGTGGTCTTCAAAAACCCGAGAGATACCACTCAACTGCTGCACCTGGCGAGACAGATGTATCCCGGCCGCACACCGTTTGCGTTGGAAGCCTTTAAAGATGCGACAACCCCTCAGCACGGGTATATGCTCTTCGACCTCAAGCAAGCCACCCCCGACCACCTTCGACTACGGACCGGCATCTTTCCCGGAGAGACCCACCACGTGTACATGCAAAAATAATGTAAACACACCCACAGTGGCGCCCCCCAGCTGGGGTGTGTGTGTTTGATGATGGGGATAATAAAAAGAATTAATACCACAGCATGGTTGACTTTGTCTCTGTTCTCTGAAGTAGATAAAAAGAGCAGAGTTGTGGGTTCTAGCATTAGTTGTACATGATGTCTGTGCGAGTACGGAAGCACGCTCCGACGCTCCGTGTATTGAAGACGGCCCCACCCGAGTTGGTCCGAGCCATTGTACGCGGTGCGGACCCTGACCGTGTACGCTGTCTGTGCGAGATCGGGTACAACCTGTTAAAAGGCAACGTACCACTGACTCCGTCTCAGAAGACCAAGTTGGCCAAGCAAAAGACAGGTCTCCGAACCCTAGTCCAGAAGCGGGTCCCTCAAACACAAAAGAAAAAGGTGTTACAGAAAGGCGGCTTTCTCGGGGCCATCTTAGCACCGTTGGCCGCTTCGGTGTTGGGTCCAGTATTGGGTGGACTCTTCGGCCGACAATGAACCACACGAAAAAATGGTCCTCGTCGAACCACGGTTCCTTCAAAACCTCCAATCGCCCTACCCTGTCCCACCTACGGTGAAGACCATAAACACCCCCGATGGAGAGATGCAACAGATCTTACAGAGACCGGGGTTAAGCGACAGTGAGAAAGTACAACGGTACAATGAGACGCTTCAACGGTACATGACGCTCATGGACCAATACAAAACCTTCTCTACCCCACCACCACCACCACCACCACGTGACACACCGCCGACCTCAGCACCGCTCCAACAGCCGCCATTACCAGGGGTAGCACCCACAGCCCCACAGTGGGTGGAAGACGAAGTGCTGAAGAGTGTACCTGCATCGTTCAAGAAACAAGCTGGCCTGGTATTACAACGGATGAAACAGAATCCTAACATGACTTGGAATGATAAAGGCGAACTCCTGGTACAGAATCAGGTGGTCCCCGGGACCCACATGACGGATTTAGTGAATGACCTGATGCGTAAACGCAGGTCGCACACGGATCCTCGAGGATGGGAGGTCTTCCCTCAAGGCTTGAAAGACATCCATGTACCACAGGAATTAGTGGGGAACCCCCACCGCTGGGCCTTTATGCAGCGAACCCAGCAATCGCCGAGTGGCCCACTACCTTCTTGGGAATCCGAATGGGAACCGGAGTCACCCCCAAAACACCACCACCACAACGGGCACCTTCTTTTCAGACCTTTAAAAAACCATCCTTGATCAGGACACCCCACATCTCCAGAGCCGTGACACGTAGCAAGTCACCGCGACGAACACGACGCCGGACACAACCGCCCAAGGCCTGGAACACCTATTAAAACCAACAGCAGCAGCAGGACAGCTCAGTCGCCATGTTTTACCTCACCCTACCCAGTAACAGTTCGCTGGATGTGTTTCCTGACAACACCTTGGCCAAGTACGTGACCCAGTTACCGCAACCGTTGCATTTACCTGGGCGCTGGGAATGTGGCCTCGTGGATATCCAATACCCTTACTCGTGGTACAACGTGCGAGCCAATGAAGTGTGGTACGAGGTGACCTACGAAGGAAAAGACACCCGACTCACCTTCCCCGAAGGCCAATACGATACTCCCAAGAAGTTCATCGGTGGGCTGTCAAGACTGTTGCATTATAAGGCTCTACGGGAGGTCACGAATACTTCAAAACCCATCAAATCCTTTCCCTTCAAGAATCACGTGGACTTCGATTACAACGCACACAACGACAAGGCACAGCTTATCGTCACCGCCAACGCGAGTGTCGTACTGAGTCCTATCCTACAGCAAATGCTGGGTTTCGATCTACGGACGTTCGCTGGTCCCACCCCCCCACCAAGGCGAGATCCCGATGGATATGAAGTCGGGTATGTACGGACTCTACGTCTACTCGGACGTGGTGGACAACCACATCGTGGGCGATATCAACACACCTCTGTTACGGGTGGTGCCCATTAAAAAGTTGTATGATCAAGTCACCCACAGTTTCACCCACATGCTCTACCTACCCGTACGACAAACCCACATCAACACTATCAAGGTGGATATAAGAGATGACACGGGACGACCGGTGGCATTCGAACGCGGGAAAGTGGTGCTGACACTTCATTTTCGACAAGCACGTGCTCCCACTTTGTATAATGAAGGTGCCTTACGAGTGCGATGCACGCAGCTATATGGACTATTATGCCCAAGAGGCCGGCGGTGGCCTTCCGGTTTTTAGTGGTGCACGCATGCAACGAGGACATGGACTGGGGAACATACTCGGGAGCATCGTCAAAACGTTCCTGCCCTTGGTGACGCGTGGGGTGAAAGCAATCGGCCAACAAGCGGTACGCAGTGGACTGCAAGTCACCGGTGATGTCTTGGGGGGTACAGCACCCAAAGAAGCCTTGAAACGGCGGGCCAAAGAAGCAGGAGGCGTCTTGGTGGCCAAAGCACAACGCACCGTAGGGAATAAAAGACCTGCACCACCGAGACCACGCACCAGTCGACGGCCGACGACGCACATCGAAGACCCAGGATATCTTTTCCTAAAACATGTCCTTGATCCACGCAGAATCCTGCCCCTCCACCAACAGTGAATTTGATTTGTGGACCGTCCCGCCCACACAGACCAGTGCCGAACAAGGATTATGGGTGGAGCATCTCCCGCTGTCCAGCATCAACGCAACAGGGCCCATCGAATTCACCATCAGTAATGCGGATACGGCCTATGTGGATTTAGCCCATACATACTTGTATGTGAAAGCCAAGATCGTCAATGGAGATGGCTCCAGAATCGTTGACCAAGCAACGGTGGGCCCGGCGAATCTCTGGCTGCACTCGATGTTTCAACAGGTGGATATATTTCTCAGCGACAAACTCATCAGTGACTCAACCAACACGTACCCCTATCGAGCCTACATCGAGACGCTGTTGTCGCATGGACGAGAGGCT
Organism: Hanleya hanleyi; assembly: GCA_036873755.1. Lineage (NCBI taxonomy): Eukaryota > Metazoa > Mollusca > Polyplacophora > Lepidopleurida > Hanleyidae > Hanleya > Hanleya hanleyi. Next base: position 33,688 of record JAVTVY010021784.1, read on the forward strand.
AAAAAATCTCAACTGACAGCCGCTTTATTCTACCAGGACACAGCCCAGCACATGGGCGTAGAGAACGACAATGTGGGATATAACAAACGGAAGGCTTTGACCGCGAACGGCGTCGCGGTGGATCTCATGGGTCGACTGCACGCAGACATGTTCATGCAAGACCGGTACCTGTTGAACAAGATCCCCATCAAAATCCGACTGATACGGGCGCATCCGACCTTCGCCTTAATGGCCACTAACGTAGACGGGCATGCAGCTGACTATAAGATTGTCATCCAAGACGCAGTCCTGTATGTCCGAAAAGTGAAACCGAATCCAGCTGTTCAATTGGGACACCTCAAAGCCTTGGAAACAAAACCAGCCCAGCGCCCTATCCGACGTGTGCAAACCAAAGTGTTCTCTGTGTCTGCTGGAAATATGAGCGCCAACAAAGAAAACCTGTTCCTGGGGGAACTACCCAAGCGATTGATTCTGGCCTGTGTGGAAAATACCAGTTTCAGTGGAGCCTACCCAGAGAATCCGTTTGACTTTAAACATTTCGGCATCAATTTTGTGGCCCTGCATGTGGATGGACAACAGGTACCAGCCACGGCCTTAACACTGAACTTTGGGCGCGCGAATTTCATTCGAGCCTATCAGAGCCTGTTTACAGCCACCGGTCAAATCAACCAGGACGAAGGGAATATGATCAGTCGGGAGGACTACGCGAACGGATACACGCTGTTCTGTTTCGATTTGACTCCCACCTTAGAGAACGACCATCAGCTGGCCCTCGCCAAGCAAGGCAATTTACGGTTGGAAATCGACTTTGCACGAGCCCTCCGGAGCACCGTCAATGTGATCTGCTACGCCGAGTTTGACAACATCATTCAAGTGGACAAAGCGCGCAACGTCCTGTGTGACTTCTCCACCTAACATGGATACAGACCAGATAACCACCGTGCTGGAGAATGACCCAGAGACACGTAGGGTCTTTCAAGGGGTGTTCGCCCGAGATGTGTTTCCATTAGACCGTATGTATCCGGCTGCTTACGTTCTCAACACGGACCTGATGGATCGGCCCGGTGAACACTGGGTGGCCGTGTACTTGACAGAACAGCAGGGGGAATACTTTGACCCGTACGGCCTGCCACCCCTCCATCCCGATTTAACAGACTTCATGGATCAAGGCACAGAGACGTGGTGTTGAAACAGTCAAACGTTGCAAAGCCTGGCCAGTAGCGTGTGCGGACAATATTGCTTGTTTTACCTGTACCATCGATGCCGGGAAGGACCTTATCTACCATCGTACAGATGTTTGACGAGTACCCCAAGGCCGAGGACCGCGATGTACTCGTATATGACTGGGCCGCCGATCATTTCAATGTACAAGCCCCGTTCTGGGCTTAAGTTTACAAGCCCCCTGTTCTGGGCTTCAGTTCTTTCAATGTACAAGCCCTCTGTTCTGGGCTTCAGTTTTCACGTGGTTGTTCTCACGTTGTTGTTGTTCACTGAATAAAAAAAATGAGATCTCACCCAAAAAAACCCCTGTCTTGTGTGTTTTCTTTATGAGCATAATGCATGAAAGCTATAACAGACATGTGGGGATTCGGTGAAACTGGCTTCGAACACCGTGGAGAAAGTAGCCCATCAGTGGCCTAGGATAATCCGAACTTCACCCGCGCAGGCGTGCGGCCGGATAAGGCGCGCGCGCGCGCTGCGGCCGGAGTAACCCGCGCGCGCTGCGGCCGGGGCGGGGCAGAGCGGGGCCGGGCCGGGCCGGGCCGGGCCGGAAAAAACCCCGGAGGTTGAACATCCGGACCCCTACGTCTAAGGGGAACATTGGAACTCTTCTGTGTTCGAAGGTAGTTTTAGTGAAACCCGAAAGTAACGTCTGTGCGCAGAACCCACACCACCACCCAACCCCAACCATGGACCCCTAGTGGTGGGTCACACACACACCCACGCATCCCCCAACATGCCTGCTTTCTATACTACGACCAAACTGCGCATGCACAGACCCTTGAACACGGACGAACCCTGAGTCCAATCGGATGCTGCTTTACAAGAGCTTCAACATAAGACCTCATACGACTCCATCGGACCCATAGTGACCCCTATCGGCGCCAAAATGTCTATTTCCATACACTTTCTCTACTGCGCATGCGCAGAATGACGTCAGTTCCACGTCACACCCACGCCGTCGGATACTCCCTCACGACTGCTTCACATGGATACCTCACTCGATCCCATCGGCCCAATAGGGGCCCACCTAAACCCCAACACGTCTATTTCGATACTACGGCCAGACTGCGCATGCGCAGACTATTGACAACGAACGACACACTAGACCAGGCGGATGCTCCCTCATGACAGCTTCAAAATAAGACCTCATACAACACCATAGGATCATTAGGGGCTCACCTAAACCCTAAAACGTCTATTTCCACACCCTTTTCCCAGAATTCCCTGTCTGCGCATGTGCAGAATGTGGACAACGGCCGAGACACTAGTCCAATCGGATGCCCCCTCACCTATGCTTCACATTGATACCTCACTCAACTCCATCGGCTCATTAGTGGCTCACCTACATCCCAAAACGTATATTTTCATACCCCTTGTCTATTGCGCATGCGCAGAATGACGATATTCCGACCCCACATCCACCCAGTGGGATGCCCCCTCACATAGGCTTCACATGGATACCTCACTCGATCCCATCGGTCCATTAGTGGCTGCCCTAAACCCCAAAACGACTATGTCCATACCCTTGGTCTACCGCGCATGCGCAGAATAACCATATTCCAACCCCACACCCAGCCCATCGGATGCCCCCTCACATAGGCTTCACATTGATACCTCACTCGACCCCATCGGTCCATTAGTGGCTCCCCTAGATCCCAAAACGGCTATGTCCATACCCTTGGTCTACCGCGCATGTGCAGAATAACCATATTCCAACCCCAAACCCAGCCCCTCGGATGCCCCCTCACATAGGCTTCACATTGATACCTCATACGACCCCATCGGACCACTAGGGGCTCCCCTAGACCCCAAAACGTCTATTTCCATACACTTGGTCTACCGCGCATGCGCAGAATGACCATATTTCAACCCCACACACACCCCATCAGATGCCCCTTCACGAATGCTTCACATTGATACCTCATACAACCCCATCGGTACACTAGGGACCCCTCTCGTCCCCTTCGGGGATCTCCGTGTCTCTTCGGGCACCTCCGTGTCTCTTCGGTGATCTCCGTGACATCTTCGCAACATTGTAGCGAACGTGCAACAATGTTGCAATCTCCTATCATGTTCCCACGGACCTCACCGAAAAGGCACGGACCTGACCGAAGAAATACGGAGGTGAACGACATTGTGGGGAAAAACCCCAGTACATGTTCCGCTCACCGAAAAGACACGGAGATGAACGACATCCCCACAGACAGGTCAGTACATCTCCTATCATGTTCACAGGTCACGCCCCATTCACCCAAACCGGAAGTGACGTCATACAGAGGTCACGCTCCATTCACCCAGACCGGAAGTGACGTCATACGGGACAGCGCCCCCTGGTGGATGCAAGAGTTACCTCCCTCGGCAAAACTGACCTCGAAATCCTCGCTCCCTACTACTAAGCGCCCGCAAGGAGCCAACAATCAAAACATTACAAAAATTCCAACATTACCTATCAAAACAGCCCACCCCTCATTTTGCTGATTCCCTCCCCATACCTGAGATACATACCACTAAACAATATATCATGTAATATACAAGTACCATACATGGTCTTTTAACTACTGGTTTATATTTTGTTTTGCTTACTGCTGGTGTCACTTCGGAAGATAGACACTTTATGTAGGAACTCAGCTACAGCTAAACAAATCAGTGGACTCTCATTGCTAAGTATCCAGGTAAATTTGTACTCCATTGGTAATTTGGCGAAATTGGGAGAACACCTGTTTGCAACAGTGAATAAAATCTGTCTAGCATCAGAGTACGCTGGGCATTGTAATAGGACATGAATCTCATCCTCAACAGCACTGCAATTATACCAGCACTTTCGGAGAGCAATATCTTGGCTCTTGTATCGACCCTGTTCTATTTGCAGACGATGGGCACTAATGCGGAATTTAGTGAGTGCATAACGATGTGCACTAACTGTAACAGAATCCAGATAAGATTCTGTACCAAAATGACATTTAAATAACTGGTATGTACGTAGCTTGCAGCCCATAAATGTGGTGTGAAATTTGAGTGGATCGGATAGCATGTTAATTGTAGAATCCGGAAGAAAGATTTTTTTTCTCCACTCCAGCCGATATATTTCAGTGAACTGCCTGTCAACCTTTCGAGACAGAAAAAGCTTTGGTGTACTAAGCACCCTTGGTGACAAGTGTGTAAGATTCAGAATTTTAAATAAGATTTCCATGCCATGCACCCATGAATCAATGTTTTGGTCATGCAAATCACAGGATAGTGAGTAAGCTTCTGCTACAAGGCTGTCATCTTGAAGTGATGCTAGTCTAGACCAATATTTAGTCATGGACCTGAATATATCTGTGCAAACAGGTATACGGCCAAGTTCCCCACGAACTGCATCATTAGATGCTTTTGAGTGTACACCTAAGGCATACTTACACAATTTAATATGTAACATTTCAGCAGGTGTATCATGAGCATATTGTATTAAGTAATCTATCCCCTTCCGCAGAGCGCCTTTGCTGTTAATACATCCCCATATTTCTGCGCCATATAAGGATACTGGTTCCACAGTATGATCAAAAAGATGCAAGCATGTTTGTACATTTGATCTTGAGCATCCAAAAGATCTGGTTAGATGAAAATATGATTTAAGACCCTTTCTGTATAAATCATGTTTGGCCAAAGAGAAGGAACCAGATTGATGAAATGTAATTCCAAGATAACTATATGACGTAACTTGTTCTATATTGTTGGTATTATAAGTAATATTAGTCGGAATGATTCGGTTGGAATGGGAAAAGACTAGTACTCTAGTTTTGTCGAAATTAACCTGAAGGTTCCACAGTTTACAGTAATGTTCTAGCCGAGATATACAATTCTGGAGACCTAGGGCAGATTCGGATAGAAGTACCAAGTCATCCGCAAATAGTAGGCTGCTAATTTTTGTTGACTGGAGAGAGACTGGTCAACATGTCTCATCAAAAACCTGAGGTAAATCGTGCAAAAACAGTTTGAAGAGAGTTGGACTAAGATTATCTCCTTGACGTATACCGACACGGGAATGAAATTCAGGGGTTAACTTGTTACCAAGTTTCACATGCAAACGAACATTACGATACATATCAGCTATAATTTGGTAAAAAAAAGGGCATTTACTCCAATAGAACGCAGCTTATATAGGAGGCCTTCATGCCATACACTATCAAATGCCTTCCTAAAATCAACAAAGCAAGTATAAAGAGGAACATTGAGCTTCTTAGTATATTTATCTATTAATGATTTCAGAACAAACATGTGATCGGTTGTACGTTTGTCAGCAGTAAATCCGATCTGCTCTTTTGGAATAACTTTATTCTGCGATAAAAAAAATTCAAGGCGCGTATTCAAGACACTATTAAACACTTTACTCAGACAACTAGTGATAGTAATGCCCCTATAGTTAGCAGGGTCAGACATATTGCCTTTCTTATGAATAGGTGTAATATAACCAGTAGACCAGGTTGTCGGGTATACAGAGTTCGTAAATATCAAATTAAAGAGTTTTTTAAGGGACGGCAGAAGTAATTTTTGACCAGATACTAGCATTTCATTTACAATCCCATCCAGGCCACATACCTTATTATTTTTTAGCTTGCGTATGGCTGTTCGAATTTCGGTATCAGTAATTCGAAAATCCAAGAGACAGAAATTGCGAGGGTCACATGTAGTAATGTCTGGACCCAGTGGCGCTGACCCAAAACCACCACCATTGTTCAGTCGTTCAAAATGACTTAACCACTCTTCATCAGGAACCTGACTGGTTTTAGAGTTTTGATTAGAGTTATCTCTGAGTTCTTTAAGGAGGTTCCAGTAAGCGGAGGGGTTAGCTTCCTGCATATCGTTAAGCTGACTAATTAATTGATCTTTGAACTCGCGCCTCTTACGTTTTTTGCATTTGCGGTACATTTTAAGCTGCCTAAAAAAAGAAGAGCGCACATATGGATCACGAGGGTAGCGGCAGAGTAGTCTGCCTGCGTTATCCAAGTCCTTATGGAGTTTATAAAGGGACTGGTCGTACCATTTGGGCTTTCGCGATCGGATACCAGTGGTCTGATCAGACACTTTTCTTTTACATAGCGACTGGGATGCCGCAGAATGAATAACTACATTAATATCAGAAACTGCTCTATCGATTGCCTCTCTATCATAATCCAATTTAATAAAGTCTGACAGTTTTTTCTGTACATCAATTGAAGCTAGGGCTCCTTGAAATAATTTAGCTGAAGTGACAGTATCCCAACTATACTTAGGGGTCATGGGTGTACATGAGGATAGCAAAGACGCTCTGCGGGGAAGTTTGAAGTAATCTGCCTTCAGAGTAGCTGATATACGGCAGTGGTCAGATAGATGGCCCACTAAAGGGTGGACCTGAAAGTGAGTAATTCGATTACTATCAATTAATGCATCGGAAACAAGAATATAGTCTACAACACTACTACCAAGCTCTTGGTGACAAGTAAAATAACCTAATGAGTCACCAAGAAATCTGCCATTCAACATGCGTAACTGGCAGCTGATACAACAGTTCAGCAGTTGATGTCCTTTGGTGTTCACGATTACGTCCTGGCTACATCTATTAGGTGGAGTAGAGTCCACAGTGTATTCAGGTGAAAGAATATCGCCATAGACTTCATTATCAATATCATTTAGAATAAAGTCGTCACACAAACCACAGCGGGAATTGAAGTCACCTCCAATTAAAACATTTCCTTGAAGGGAGTATTTGGCAATATATGGCTCTAACAGATCAAAGTAATCTTTGTCAGTTCTCCTTGAATACGATGAATTAGAAGGTGGAAAATACAGAGCAGACAAATATATCTTGATTTAAACCGAAAAACTGTCTTTTCAACTTGAACCATATAAAATCGTCGGTGATATCAAACATCTCAAAACCTAATACAATACATTCTTTAACATAGACTAATATCCACCAGAAGATCTGGTGACCTTTTTACAGCGTGACCGGGGATAATTGTATGACTTGAAACCATCAACATTAATGTCAGAGTCTGCACTGCAATGTGTTTCAGACAAGCACACAATATCAGAAGAATGAAATACATATGAGAAATGTTTGTCTGATAGCTTGTTATTATCGGAGGTAATTAATCCATTAATATTCCAGAAGGAAATTTTTAAGGAAGACTTCCTTTCCCCAAACATCATATACTAATCTCGAGCTGAAATAACTAAAAACTGTGAATAAGAACAGCTACAGATAGCTCATTAAGGAACAAGTAATTTGATTAGAGCAAACAATTGAACAAGCCAATTAACTTCATCTGAACAAGTAGCTCCATCAATACCAATATAATTGAAATAGGTCAGAAAACAATTAATTCATTTACAGTTCATTCCCATCGAGTATGTAAAAATGGTCATAACAATGGATCATCAGAAATACACTTTTTCAAGCTATAATCACTAGCAGCTGTGAATAGAAACAGTTGCAGAACTCATTAGGAAACAAGACAATTAATTTGATTAGGTCAGGTGATTAGGCTTCATCAAAACAAGTTACGTAGACTGGAATGTTCAGACAAACAGCAGCCCAGATACATGTACATGCAGCTGTAGGATATAGACTAATACCCTAGCCGTCATAGTAATGTCGGTTCCCACTCATTAGTGGAATGTCACTATACATGTATGTTCCACGCTCATACTGTTCACGGTCTGCATAGGAGCTCTGGCTGTAGTGGTCAGGACAATTATACATTTCCCGACCCGACCGGGACATATGAATCTGAATTTTGCTACACAAGCTGACAGACTATCAGAGGCAATAAACGCAAGACAATCAATTTAATGAAGAAAAATCACACATAGATTGACATCATAATGCTTTTATTATTACTGTACAAGATCCAAATCAAGAACCGTGGATGGAACTGTTAATAATTTTAACAATGCTTCATGTATGCCCGAAATAAAATCCATATGGAACAACTCTTATCTACGAGGCCTGTTGGGAAATATTTAAGTCAAGGCACTTAATATCTATGCATCAGCTTTGAAAAGATCTAGCTACATATCTGGTGCTGCAGATGTCGCCTCTTACGACGAGGGAGCTGAAACCTATTCTTACCATGACCTGAGGTGTGCAAAACGACCCCCCAGGTCAACCCCCGGGAGCCCCACAGGGCTCACATCATGGAGTCTAAGACTCCATGGTCACATACTGTCAAATGTAGAACTTTAACTACTAAATCGGCATTTATCACAATCTATCAGTATTTTTCCATCCCAGTTGCACACACACATATCCATGGACTGACAGACTGGTCTTTATTTAACATGTCACAGACATAAGAAAACATATGAGTGCATATCCATCCATGCATATAGCACTTGTCAGGTCAGCACTTCACAGTTCAGGAATGTAAGCTTCGAAGGGATCTGTAACATTGTTTGATGAAGCGTTTTAGTGTATTTTGGAATAAAGGTATATTTCAATGTATTTCAATAACCATGCCTGAGAAAGGTAATGGCCCCATGATACTGCCGAAGTATACCACCCATTCGTGGTATGTTTATACTCCACTTTTTGGTACCAATAGATACGCTTGAGGGTGGGGTAGATTTGGTAAGTATCAATGAGTCATTTCGTTTTTCAAGCCATTGAAATACAGCAAACAAAATTAGTTTCATCAAATACACAAGAAGCTAAAATAGTTTTCTTCAAAAATGAATTCCAAATTTGAGAAAAAAATCTGATAAAACAATGCTACGTTCTCTTTGGAGAGAGTTGAGCTCAACTTCTGATCTCGAGGGAGTGAGTGAGTAGGATGAAATGTCGCTTTCAACAATATTTGAGTCATATCACGATGAAACCAACTAGGCACCACCTAGCCAAGTTGTGTTTCTGGTGTTTTGAAGTAACAAATCTTTGAAGCAACAAGATACCCGACATCAGACACCCGACATCCACTCCATAAAACACAGAGGACAGCACATAAGACACAAACAGAATGCTTACATTGTTGCAATAAAGATAAGTGCAATTACAGTGCTGGACACCACATTATCAAGTTCCTGTTGATTCTCAGCAGAATGCATTGAAGCAAACGGAACCAGTGCCTACCGGGCACCCACTCCTGATCTCAATTAGCAGGTACCTTCACAGTGAATTTCTCAAGTATTCTAAGCACACATTTTTCATTTGCACTACATTTCTTACATCTCTGATATACAAGATAGATAATTCGCACAAAGAAAGCTTTGGTAACATTAAATTCTTGTGGAAAGCAGAATTTGTTCTATGTAATCTACTGCTCACACAATTATCTCCCCTGGTTGTGACACATAGTTGTGTCCCTTACTTGAGTTGTCTCCCCCGAATTTGTGACCAACCAAATAACTATTGTTGCCCTTCTGAGACAAAGCAAATATCATTCTGTCAAACATTAACAAAACACGGACGGTTAAGGAATTCAATCATAATAACCCTTTTAAGAATGGAACAGTATTAAATGCCAGAAAAAAACGTCAACAATCAATGGATCATTCAACAACATTTGCACGTCTGATTCAGTATAAACTATACCCTAGATAGTAACTTGTCCCAACCAGGAATTTCCAAAATACTTCAGACGAGTATAAACATAAAACTACAGTTTTGCATAAAGTTATACATGTAGTTAAAAATATTTTTCACTTCAGTTCATTGGGATACAATTTAATAAAGTTTATTTTCCATATACGGCATGGAAATATTAATTTAATTTATATTGATAATACCAAACATTGTTTAAATTATTGGTTACCCAAACAACATGAAAATGAACATCGAACAATGTACAAGAAATATGTCTAGCCTCATTATAAGGTGCCTCAATATAGCGCTGATTCTTATGTAAGGTGGGTGCTATGGTGTCCCCTAATTGAGAAATGTATATTATTTCCACTCATTTATAAGACTGAAAATCTATAAGGTGGTTTAAGTTTTGTCTCCCAATAACAGAGCTATAGAGAGGTTACACTGTACTCGCTGAAGCAAACCCGATTCGAAATATAATTAAGTACGTACTCAACATGATTATATCCGAGTACCCTGTCCAACTAGCAGTCTATGGGTACCAGTACAAATTTTATTCAATTATTGAGATGGTAACGGATTCTGTGAAGTATCAATGATATCAAAAATCATTTATAATATGATATTTTGTGAAATTTCATGCTTGAAACTATATATGAGAAATTGTACATGTCAATAGTTCACTATTTTATCATCAACGAAGTACACACAAAGTTTGTCAGAAAAAAAAAAGCTGACAGAGTGGCTGAGGCAGTATATCACAGGCACAACTGCCTTCATAATACTTCACGCAATATAGTTCTATCATTCATTGAATTTTCCTCTTGTAGAGCATGTAAAAGGGACACAAACTGGCAAACCATATATGTAACTGGACATTTCATATGAACAGAAAATTTCATATGACTCAGTCACCCATTTGATAAAGTCAATCATTAGTATTTTCACTTGTATAATGAATACTGTTTGTATCAATAGTAAATACATGTACACATCAAGTACAAAGATGAATACTGAAAGAGGAAGTAGGCAGCTCGGATCAGGATTGAACAGGTCTCAGTAGCTATTACTGATATAGTCATGTACTTTGGACATTTGGTCACCTAATGTAATGCTCATCTCCAATCATAGGTAAATTATTAACAAGGACTTAGGCTCATATCTAACCACTCGCAGCAACTGGAGAACTATAAAATACTTCAGCCCATGCCAAATATCATTTAGTATATACATGTACAAAACATTTATCATGATTCCCAACATAGACAATAAGATTTCAGTTATATCATGATGGCAGAGTGGGGAAGGGGTGCCTACTTGTATTACAGGAAGATCCAAGTCAACAAAGATTAAGCAGCAGTAACCATAGTAACAGGACTGGTATGATCATGCTACATTTCATTTTCCAGAGAAAAACACATGAACTGTATTTCTGGTTCGACACTTGGTGACTTATGTAACAAAATGATAATCACAGACCCTGAAATATGAGGAGATGCGGACAGGTTTAGGACGTTTGCCAACAGACCACAAGGAGGAATAAGCATACATGTCAATAAAGTTACATTAGATTATTACTGGGAAATAATTAAAATCATAAGCACATTTTTCCATAACTAGAAATATAGATTTATATATTCTGCATATACATGGTCTTCAAATTTCAGCCAATGCAGTAGATAAATAAACAACCACTTGTGAATGGAGCTTGGAAATGTGGAAAACCAGATCCTTGAAGAATGGGAGAAACAATCTCCACAGAAGGCACTAATAACTCGGAATTCTTGCAGAAAATGAAAAGATGCTACATCTTTAAAAACTTTTTCACAATTGCTTACATGTTTATCTCCCCTGATTGTGACACAGAGTTGCATCCCATGTGTAAGTTGTCTCCTCCTGCTTGTGGCTTGCCAAGTACCACCACAGACCTTTTGAAAACTTTTGTGACGGACACCTGGAAGAGTACACTATATGTCCGTAAATTTACATTAGATTCTTCTTCTAGTATCATAAAAGACGAAAGATCTCCATACAAAAGTGTCCACACAGGTTCTTTTCAATGATCCTAAAATTTGAGCGGCACCACATCACAGTGAAGAAACATCATTCAGGAATAAAGTGGACATAGTGGGAAGAGACATTAAAATTTCCACATGCAGCTGAGCACTTTCAGAACTTGAAGTCTTCAATGGGCTTAAAAATTCCAGTCATGATATTGGCCAGATCATGACTAATCATGGAGTTCTTGTCATTTAAATGTTTAAAACAGAGTTCTTGGTACAGCATCATTTCCTTTCTTCATCAGCCCATTATAGAGGAGTATGTTGGTACTTTTGCTTTGATAATCACCAGAGCTTCCTGTTAAGAGAAAGAAGATGCAGGAGTGAGTTAGGGTTCAACGTCGCATTCAGCGCTATTTCGGTCATATAGCGTCGATATAACTAAGTATGATATGATTACCTGGACATGTGTGACTATCCATGTACAGTCACCATGTAGACGAAATTAATCTTTCCCTCGTGGCAACAGACATGGTTCAAAACTCATGCTGCTCACTCACTTGGGGGCAGAAGAAACCGATGATGAATAACCTGGTGGGAAATTAATATTGAATCACTTGAACTAGTACATTCTAATAAAACTTCATGATGTACATGCACTGTATTGAAATAGTATTTTGTGGATGAAAAAAAAAATATCTTACAGTCACTTCTTGATTACAACTTTTTCTAAACTGACTAGTGAGAAGAATCCATTCGAATAAAAAGTTATGTTTGAATTAAATTCCATCCAAGTTTTTTGGTATTTTGAGTAACTTTCCAGCAATATCCAGTAATTACAACAAAATCCAGCCAAGTTTATAATTACCCTTCCTCCATTCATCTCTGCTTTCTGCAAAACATCAGAAATCTTTTCCTTGTATTTCTTATCCATCATACGTTTGGATATCTACAATGGCAAAGAAGAAATTCAAACTTAAATCACACGATAACAGTAGATCAAGCCTCCTTGCATGACATTAATGCTAGTGCTGGTTTGAGCGAAGTCATTCTCAAGTGAAATTGTTCTCCACATTGATTTGCCACACTGATCCTAGCAGAAGACATATGTCAACCCTTGATGCCCATGTACCATCTGCATTGGAGGCTCCCACAATACATAAAACCCCAAACACAGACAACATCTGAAAACAGAAAGACTGGTTCAATCCCACACCTGATTATCTGACTGATATAAGACTTCAATGAAGGGCTAGACAGATGATGTGATCAAATGTGTTGACAGGGTCAATTCATCATGGTTTAAGGTATGTAATATACATGCAAATCTGCAAAATATCCTCTTATTATAACTTGATGAATTGTAAAGCAGTAGGTGAAAAAAAAACCAAGTTGAATGCTCTGAACTAGGTTTGGAAAAGATTTGAAAACGCATCAATTCACAAGTTGACAGAAATACCTAAAAAATCGTTTAGATTGCAAATATGGCTGCTGTCTGGCAAATTCCGAGGCTCTTCTTTGTCACTCGCATATCACTCTATTATTGATGATGATATGGGGTAAAGACAATTATGATTCATTATTTTCACATGTAATCCACTTACATCAATCTCACCTGACTAGCCCCCTTCATTATCTAAACGGTCTAAGGAAGAAACTGCCCCCACTTACAGAAACTAGGAGTGTCTTGAGATGAGAATTTAAGGCAGGTCCTACTGTGTCACTGAGCTGTACAAGAGCATCAAGTCCTGCCTCAAACACACAGGCATCAGTGTGACCCTACAAACAGAAAAACCAGCATATCAACATGTTATCACATCCAACAAAAATAAAACAGGACAAAAATTATTAATAGGTGTTTACTGTGTTGAAATTACAGCAATTATTCATTCTGCTAGATGAGCAATCATGATTTGACTCAACTCATCGGGTTAGTTTTGTCACTTCAGAAACTGAAGGTCAAGGTCCGTATTTTAACCTTTATTTTCTGACAGTTCGAAGCACTGAAGCGCTGACTTGGTAAAGATTCAGAATAAATACAGGTTGTGACCCTACGTACAAGGTGCCTCTTGAAATGTCATAATCGGCCATCACAAAACTGATACTTGCGAGCAGGATCGAATGGGAATACCAGATGAACTGATAAAGTCTTCTGTAGCAGACAACGCCTTTGTGATGAGATCGGACAAGTATCAATATCCAGAAAAAATCTTCTTATGATGGTTTGACGTTAGCCAACTGAATTTTAAAGAAGGAGGCATTCCTATAACGGACTCAAGCCAAGGAAACTGAAGGTGTTTTGTCTAGGGATTTATCATCGAATCAAAGACTGGAATTGGAATTGCTACAACCTTTCAACGGTCATAATCAGCCATCACAGTATACACTTGAGCTTACTGGTGCAGTGTTTTTGTGCTTTCCTGAACGGTGCGTTTAACACTTGACAATTCAGCTTTCCATCTTGCAAAATTGAAAGTAGAAGCTAGCCCTGAAGCTAGCCTTAGAACAAATTACCTAAGTTTGCTATCTTACACATACATGTATACAAAATATTCAGATCCCTACCAAAGCTGCTCGGACGGATGGTGCTATTTTAGGCAGAAGTGGAATACATTTTTCATCAGCTCCAGGAACTTCTAGCAGCTCTTTGAAACCAGTCCTTGCTACAAATGTGTATGGGTGAACAGTTTCTCGCAAACCCTATAATAAGGAAAATAAACATACAAACGTTCAATTTTCTGCACAAAAATAATGTACTGAAATACTGATTGTAACCTACGTGGAAAACAGGCAAAGTTTACAACAAATGTGCAACCCACAGTCTCTATATTTAGTTTACTGTTTTGTTTGTCAAGTAATTTCTATCTCTAAAGTTTGTGCATCAAGTTCATCTCGTTGTCAGGAAATCTGTGGTTGATATAATTATGAAGGTTACAGTTCTGAATAAGAAAAAATCACCATAGGAAAGATCTCATATAACTACATATATGTTGAATATTAAAAAATGAGTAGTAATATTTTTTGTCAGTCATCTAACTAATCGTCTAAAACATTATTGTTTGAAATCCAAAACAAGTCTTATGGTTTGAGTGAAACATGTTGAATTTCCAATAGCCTACCTCTGCCAGTGTAACAAGCACTGGGTCAAAGGCCACTAGTTCGGGAACGGTATCCCAAGCTAGCTTGTGCTTCACAGACCCATGGATAAGTCTGCAAATGAAACCAAATAAAATCTGTTAACGTAGATCTTGGTAGTGAGCAATCCTTATAATAGATCTAATAATGTACATTATCAATGTCATTAGTTGATCATTATTCAACCATTACACAAATTATGCAATAGAACCATTATACAATTATTGCATGTTGTAGAATGGGACACGATTTGTCAGCTCGAGAAAGGTGATGTACAAGAAGTGCACACAGGTGTGGTAATCCTATTATGCGCAACTGTGATGCAAACCTAGTTTTGCTGATAGATGTCAAAAGCTGACAAATTGTAATGCTTCACTCTACAACATATAATACTTGTTTTATCATACTGAATGATTGATAAACAATTACTGGGTTATAAAATGAATAACATTTGTGTCGGTATACAGATGATTTGAAATACCAGAACATACGGATCAGGTCCTGGTTCGATTTAGGACAAGTGACACTATAAGATCAACTTCAATGCGTTTATCACTGAAAATTGAAAGGGACTCCTCCTACAAACCCATTCCTGATTTTCTTGATGTTGTTACAAACATTTTCATCGGAGACAAAGTTTCATCTCAGTCACAAGTGTCTTGAATTGGGATTAAATTCCAATCACTGAAGCTGTTAATAAAGAACACTTGCCACTTCCTCACCAAAGAAAGGTGTGGCTCACACAATCAAAACATATGGGAGAAAACTCTTGGCTCAGCATGCAACATCTGCATGGAACATTTCTCATGTCCAATGCCATGGAACATTTCTATGTTTAGCGGTACCACAAGTCCCAAGATAGCTTATCAACAGTTACACCAGGGAACATCATGATTTACAGTAGGACATTTTATAGGCTTTTAGCCAATGATTATACGAGGAATTTACATGAGGTATAAAAATACATTTACCTGCAGGGAACCCCACCATTGGCATAAATAGCAGCAAACGCAGACTGGTTCTTTGGACGGCTGGTAAACTGAAATATGTGAAGTAGTATGAACTAAAAATTGAGAAAAAAAATATGAAAAACTGATAAACTTGATACAGGCAATTCACAACATGAGATTGATCTAATCAAAACCCCTCGGCTTTCCCGAAGTTAATGAGACCCATGTGTAGTGTGAATTGGGGAAGAGATAGTTCTTTGTGGGATGATCAAGCTAAAAGTAATTTACAATTTGCAGTGTATGGATCAGTGTATGGAGTATAGAACTACCCATGCTAAGTGGTATTACATTAAGTGTGCTGTTTACTCCAACTTCACTGTTGAATTTGTACCGGTGTGTCATTTTAGATGGGCATCATGACTACAAGTAATTTAGTGGTCGAAATTTGGCGGCTGAAAACTATCGCGAGCGGTTTTCCCTAAAATCAGTAACAGATGAACGGACAGACGTACACCATGACAATACCCCAAGGCCAAATTGGCTGAATGGTAAAAAGGGGCATAACTCTGTAAAATAAGAACTGAGACAATTAAGCTGTACCGAATACGGATCTGCAGATATAACTTGTACATTCAACTACAGATAACAAAATCGGAGATTACTACATCCGAAAGGGGCATAACTCCATAAGCCGAGGCGAGTAATCCTTTGTTGGCTTGCAGAATACAACAATATAAATAGTTTTCCAAAATATAGTAGCTATGCCGAACACAGTTCTGAAGATATAGTTGGTTATATTCAGGCATAGAGGACAGAAATAGAAATTAATATATCTGTAAAGGGGCATAACTCTGTAAAATATGGACCGAGGGGAGCCAATTTTGATAGGCGTCTGACTTAGTACTCTGTAAAATAAGAACCGAGACGAATAAGCTGTACCGAACACGGATCTGCAGATATAACTTGTACATGCATTCAGCTACCGATAACAAAATCGGAGATTATTACATCCAAAAGGGGCATAACTCCATAAACCGAGGCGAGTAATCCTTTGTTGGCTTGTAGAATACAACAACATAAATAAGTTTCCAAAATAAAGTAGCTATAACGAACACAGGTCTGCAGATATAGTTGGTTACATTCCGGCATATAGGACAGAAATAGAAACTAATATATCTGTAAAGGGGAATAACTCTGTAAAATATGGGCCGAGGGGAGCCACTTTCGATAGGTGTCTGACTCGGCACTAGATAAATAAGTGTTGAAAATATAGTAGCTATACCGAACACAGTTCTGCAGATATAGTTGGTTACATTCAGGCATATAGGACAGAAATAGAAATTAATATATCTGTAAAGGGGCATAACTCTGTAAAATATGGGCCGAGGGGACCAACTTTCGATAGGCGTCTGACTCAGCACTAGATAAGTAAGTGTTGAAAATTTGGTGGTTGTGTCTTAAGCGGTTTTGCCTAAAATGCGTTAACGGACGGACGGACGGACGGACGTACATGGCGACGACAATACCCCAAGGCCAAAATGGCCGAGGGGTAAAAAGGATTACACTTGAATAAATTTGGTCTCAGGTTCAATGCCATGGTTATAAGATAAAATACAATAGCTGATTATTTTAAATTGTTTAAAGCAATACATAACCCCATTTTTTGTGACAAATATACTGACCGTATTCAGGTCTTTTCATGAAAAAGGGTGAGTGAGTTACGGTTTAACATCGCATTAAGCAGTATTTCGACCATATAGCGACAATATAACTAACTACGATATGATTAGCTGGACATGTGGGGCTATCCATGTACAGCCATCATGTAGAGGAAATTAATCTTCCCCTCGTGGCAACAGACATGATACAAAACTCACTCATTGGCTTCCTGAAAAAGGTTATCGTACAGTAATACTCACTGGATCAACTGTTTTAGGGTTGAGTTTATCAGAAGGTCTGGAGGGTTTGGGTTTCGCTGTTGAATCCCCTTTCCCAGCACTGCTTGGTGGGGTACGAGAGCTGTGTGACCCTGCAGAACCTTTGGAACTGGTACGACTTTTAGCACTGCCAGAGTTTGAGCTTGCCATTGAAGAAGAGATTTGATTCACTAATGAATTTGAACTGACTCACTGGATGGATCCCTGCAATATTAAATCATAGGATGTTAGATTTGCAAGCAAATATATTGATATTATATGAACTATGTTGATAACAGACTCAGTCCAGATTATTGACACTGGTTACCATATTGATGGTGGTGAAAACAGAGTAATGCACATAATTTGTATGGGTTCTCAAACAATGACATGCCAGATAAAAAATTTAACTGATGATTAGTGTGAAAAACAAGCCTAATTATACTCTGCTATGTTTGTTATTATAATTCATTGGTCTGTTGACAAAACTAAATGTTAGGCTTATGACATTTTATTCCTTCTTTCCCGTCCGACGGTTTTACAAAAGTGATGTGGGCGGGGAATTATCAGTTTTCATTTCTCATATTATTTGAGATACGTTTGGGATGACATCATTCGGCTGCCATGTTTGAGAATGTTTAATTTAATGACATTTTATTTCTTCTTTCCCGTCTGACTGTTTTACAGAAGTGATGTGGGCGGTGACTTATCATTATTCATTACTCACATTATTTGAGATAAATTTGGGCCGACATCATTCGGCTGCCATGTTTGAGAATGTTTAATTAACGAGTTACCACCCCTGATGGCACTTCCAGGGCAGCAAATTATTTTCACCAATCTTGTCATTTCCATTGTCAGCTTTGATGTGTCTTTGAGGTTGATGAGTGAAATAAGGTGGTTGGCTTAAACATTTTCTCTCATATATTGGTTTTCTTTAATGGTGTGTATGTCGGTGTGGGGGTGGGGGTGGGGTAAACAGGGTGGGGAGATCCTGAGGGGATGTAATGGGGGGGGGGGAATTGGCCAAGGGTATGTTCGAGGGGACAATTGCCTGTGGTAGGGGGGCAATTGGCCCCCATGTGAACAATGCATTGTCTCAATGTTGTCTGGTCTCAACACAGAATGTCAACGAATTTCAGTGACAAACACTGGCACTGGCACCTGGGTGTTTGGAACCACGCTAACTGTCATACGAGATTCGATTATTGACGACAGCTGAATAGTAACATTTCACTGATTTCAACATGTTCAAAGCGAGAATATACGCTTGGAAAGTAAATCAAAGAAGGACAAACAGCAAATAATGAAAATAAATTAAAATAGTGAAAAAACGTGTGGCAGGTAAATGCAGCGACGACTTGTTTGTTTCTTGATGAGGTTGTCTTGGTCCGAACATTGGCTCACTAAAACAATTGTATGAGGGGGTATGGGGTTCAAAAATTGAGAGGTATCATGTATTTGGCATGTGCAGGGGCCGTGGTAAAAGTTAAGGAGAAATTATAGAAGAAATGAAAATGACAAAAAACTTCCCACCACGCACAGCATATAATTTCTGTTTTAGACATCAACTATTACTGATAATTATTAAAAGGTCAAGGAAGGCAGGTCAATGAAAATTTTGTCATGATCATCATTTTTAATGACGCTGAGTGACCCCCAAATATTTTTTCTCGGAAACCATACAACAATCTTAACCTACCCAGCTTTGTTTGTGCCTGTTAGGGGTTATATCATCAGTTGTAACAGGCACATTTTTAGTTATCACAATTTTGTCTGATCTCAAATCCGAGTATTAACGTATTGAGTGACAATCACTGGCACTAGCAGCTGGGAATTAAGTATTGCATTTGCAGCTCAACTGACATCAAAATACACGACTTGCCGGTCGTCTGAAAGTGACAAAAAAATGAAGAGTTATTGCCCCTTTTCCAGGAGCAAGATCCGGATAGAGCAATGCTTTCAACATCGGCCACGGGAAAATCACCGTTGTAAGTTTGTTTACAGACAGTGTCAGAAGCTGACAGGGACCTGAAATATCACTGAACTGAAGAGTGAAAGAAGCCTGAAGAAATTATGTAAAAAATCCTTTGAAATACTTTTTTCGGCAATTTTCAGTCCGTGCCTCTACTTACAGCATGTGTGAAGCAAAAGTTTACTCGTGCTTCACATTGTACTATGGAAAGGAAACATGGCGGTTTTTCCTATTTTTAGCCGATCGGCAAGGCGTGTAGCAACCTCGCTACCAGGGGTCGCTTTACGCTGGAAAATGGCCGCTCCACGAACCCCTGGTACGTCGGTCGCTGAAAGTGGGTCCCATACTACATTGACAAATTCTTTCACATGGCCCCTTCCGGTTCCATTGGAACATATCCTATTCTTTATAAAACGTCAGTCAGGAGTCATTTTCATGGCCGGTGTCATAACGTCATGACGTCAGAATAGAAAATGTTTCGCAAGAGTGCATAAAGTGTTCTGGTAGGCTACGTCATCTTTCAGACGCGCTCGTAACATCCATGATGTCGGGACGTCGGCTTGATCTCCACAGATACGCTCTCGTTATGTTCTAAATTCTAGGGTTTTGTGTGCTATCCAATGACCGATCGTACTGCTGAGGCTGAGCGCCGTCCCAGAGCATAGTAGGGAGGACAGGACCGGATGGCTCTGGTTTCGAGATAGGGCGTGTAGGCCTATTCTTTTAGGGACGACGGCTGAATATGAATATCGGATCTGGCTATTGCGACAGAGTTGTCCTTGATCCTTGATCCAAGTGTCCCTCCGGACACTATAGTCTCTGTGTACTTTATCTCTATGTGCTATTTCCACTTGGTAAACTCGCTATGTGCTATACATGTATGGATGGTTACGGGTGTCCGACCAGTTATCGGACAATTTTCGTGGTTTATTTGGAATATATAAAAAAGTACTTCTTGAAATGACATGAAAACTGACACGATGATTGCTGAGCTCGTCGGCTATCTTCCGTTATGAATTCCGTCCATGACGTCACTCCCTTCTGCACGTGCGAGAGCTATTTTTAACTCGACTTTTCAGCTCCGTTCCCGCCGTGGACAGTACCAGTTATCGGACACCCATCGTGAACAAGACTTTGACGTTGAAGTACAATGTATTTTCAAGTTTTGTGCATGACAATCGTTAGTTGGAGTTCTGTCGTTTAAGATGATATGATCATTGTTCAATTTCTATACATATTTACTTGAGAGCGAGATCGGGAAGACAAGGCGGTAGATCGAATTTCGCACCCCGCCACAACACGAGAAATTTGGAATTTTGATGAAAACAAAAATGTTAGATTTAAATTTTTCGACTTTCGTGGCTACCTATAATTCTATATTTTGCATAACAATTAGAAATGATCTACCCTTTGTTCTGACATATTATTGCCTTATCATCACGAGCACAACACGTGCGCTCGAGATGCGTGTCCGATAACTGTCCTGTCCGATAACTGGTCGGACACCCGTACGGATCATGATCAAGGACTGGAAGACATTTTCAGTCTTCCAGTAGGCTAGCTCTGAGTCTGATGTAATTGTGGGCGAGCAGATCAGACGATTCTGATCCTTTTGTTTTCAATAAATTACAATGTATGACTAATCACAATCGCCGCCGTATAAAAAGATTCGTGAGAATACCAACCGTTAGGCTACTGTTACTACGGTGTTACGGACAGACACTCTTCAACACAAAATTGACAAATTACCGCCATGTTGTTTAAAAGCCATTGCATTCTGGGAAATGTTGTTTCACTTCCGTTGCTAACGTATTGTGTATCACTGCATTAAAATTTTAAATTACTTAATAATTATTATTGCATTATTCATCATTTGTTAGACGAAGATAAGAAAGCGTCAAATAGAAGAAAACATTCGATTAACTCAGGAGCGATTGCATGATAAACGCTGATTCGTTTCGAACTACTTCGTTACGTCGTGTAGGTTTATTGTTTATTATGTCAGCGTGGTCAGTCAAACCGCTCAGCCGCAGCAAGTGCACGTCGTGTTGAAAATTTGACACAAAACAGAAAAGTAAATGTTGGCAAGCTAAAATTGAACTGTGTGGCAATGGACTCAAGTATACGTCAACTGCTGTCGCTTGCCCAAAGAAATAGTGGTAAGCTCTAACAATGAAAGTTCAAATTTGCAGCCAAGAAGTGCACGTGTCTTGTGTCTGTCAAACCACGAACAACAACAACATAGCCTGATGGCCTCCCCTCCCCTCCCTCCAATGTCTCCCTCTCCCTCCCCCCCCCCCCCACCCCCAGTGTCTCCCTTCCCTCAGTGTCTCAGTTCCCAGTATTGCGGTAACCCGACTATTTAAATTTCGGACTTGATACATACTGAATAATTAAAGAAAACATGGGAACAGTTCAACACAGCCTCTCACTCATCATTGACGTATTAGGACCGATTTTACTAAATTTATAACGTTTTGTTTAATATCATTATGAACGACATTTTTCTTTTCATTTCCAATGTTGGCTGATCTGGTAAATTACGCTGATGATAACACTCTTACTATGATGGGACGAATTCTCCATCTACAGACCTATCAAGTCTCACGCATACTCACGCATTGGGCTTCAATCTCACTCTCACCTATAAATCTCACGCATTCGCCACTTCAATAAAAAAATCTGTAAAACACGAGTCTTTCGCTCAAAGTTGTCAGTGTCCGACGCACACGGCGCACAGGAATGTCCTATGAGAATCAACGTCGTCAGTCTTGCGTCGTCATAATTTCAATTTCAATTCCTTGATCCTTGATCCATGTGCCGATGGCACTCGAAACTCCGAGTAGACTAAATTAAAAACACTGTTGTACTAATCTCACTAGTAAATCCACTATGTACTAAATATAGATGATGGGTTTTGGATCAGGTCACAGGCTCTCACTCCTTGGTGGCTCCTTGATCGAAAAGAGTCCAGTGGAGTGAAGGAATTGGCAGAGTGTTGTTGTTACTTTGTTTCGTATAATCTTGGAGTCGTCGACAGCGTCATAGCCCAGAAGTAGTTCGAGGGTCAAAGTTGAGTGGCCGGTGTCTGTGAAAATCTTCACTCGCATCCGCTCCCTCTCTGTGTCGTATTTTGGGCAATGGAGTACCACATGTTCAGTTGTTTCATTTTCACCACAACTGCATCTTATTGTATCAAAAGTACATTGCCCACATGTGGCTGGATACAGTCGCCAATACCAATAAACAATAAACAGGATAAGCTTATCCTGGAAAGAAATCAATATACAGTGGCATAGGCCAGTAAGTACTTAGCTATTACCGTACAGTTAATAATTGTTTCACTGAAATAGATACATATATATGAGGTATCAAATTTGTTATTAACTCCATCGTAAACTTAAAGATTATTGGATACATTACAGTGCCTATAACTGATGTACAAATTTATCTCAGTCTTCTTAGTTGGAAGCAGAAGGTTTCAAATTTCTCTAAATGATACGTTCCCGCTCTAAAACTGTTTCATCGGCTTCCTGTCATATCGGGCACCCGCATGCCCTATATTACGCACAACGGACTATCGAGAACCAGGCTGTCAAAATGTCTGACAAGCGGTCAGGACTGGCATGACGCTATAACTTCCAATATTTTAACGATGGAGATGAAATCCCATCACATATACATCATGTATAAGGCTTATGCAATATATTTGGTGACAAATATCATATGGGCCTTCCAAAAATACAAGCAATATTCTTACTTCCATCAGCAAAACAATCAGAAAAACAAACAAACAACCAAAACAAAATGAGTAAAAAACTAAGTGATGATTTATGATTTTATTCCTCTAAAATTGGCTAGAACGCGTCTCCAGACATCTAGAACCTCGGAGCTTCCGGGGCCTAGGTGGCCCCTGGACCCTCGCCTTAAGTGCTGGGATAGTCGCTAAATCTCACTCTTTGGGAAATTTTAAAGTTGAGAGGTCTGCATCTAGGCAATTCTTCACCAAGACAATTCTCCACCAGTGCGCAGACATTTCCTACTGAGGACATTTCCTCCTGCACAATTCCTATGAATGTGTAACAAAGTTGAAAAAATGACAAAAAGAATTTGGAGCATTTTTTATTTCTTATTAACACAACTCTCTATTCCATGGATAACAACTAAATATTGCTCTGAAGAACAGTAAAGAAGTTGTTATCCATAGAATAGCCTACTGTTATATACACCAACTTCTAAATGCCTATTATTTTGTATTATTTACAGTAAGCTTAATCAGGGCACAGACGATCATAGAACTGCTTGTGTCAACATAATTATCGTTATCTACCTCGCTTCCTCTGATGTTTCTTTGAAATTTATTCTAAGTACTGGTAGCACTGAAGCAGCGCATGGTTGATAAACCTGATAAAAATGAAGACATCTCCATCCTTTATAAAAACCTTGGTTATACTTTACCCACTGGGCAAAAAGTAACCCTATTGATTTTTAGGTCAAGGTCACTGGCCCCCAAAAATCTAAAAATCAAGGTATAATTCCTGGTACTGGTACACACCTCACATTCCTGGCAAAGAAGAAACGTATTGATTTTGAGGTCAAAGGTCATGCAATGATCAAGATCACTGCAGCTTGAACACCAAGAAATATTTGAAAATATTGAAGTCCAGGCTATTAAGGTGGCTCCCTGGTTACAAGAATGGCTGTTCTGTGCAGCTTTTTGCGCATAGCAATTACCGCCCTTGTAATCGTACTCTTGTGCGCGAATGGATAGAATGAGATACTGTGACATGCTGCGTTTACTAAGCAGCCCTTGTAACGTCATGACGTCGAATGGCAAACTCCTTGTTGGCGTGGCATTTGTCGACGTCATGACGTTGCATTGTTGCGACCTCATGCAAAATGGCCGGACAAAGTGTGGGAGTAGGTAGATTCGGAGCCCTATTCATGCCCTTTTTTGGATGGCGACCTACCTTATATTTGAGTTATTAAAAAACTACATACTTCAAGGAATACATAGTAAAAAAATGAGAAAATTGACATAACTTTTGAATATTCTGAAAACAATTATGTCTCAAGTATTGGGTGTTTTACATAGTAATCACATTGTACCAATTTGCCACAGGTACACATTATACAAGCTGAAAATTAGAAAAAAGTAATACGCTATGCCCCAAATTTTATATCATTTTCTGATATAGGTTGGACTTCCTGAGCTATACAAAAAATATGAGAAAAATGACATGACTTTGCATCTAAACCAGGGAGCCACCTTAACTTCAGTGCAGGACAGCAGGATATGACAGAATTTCAAATATACCTCAAACATATGGCAACAAAGAAATCTTTTGAGTTCTGTCTGTCCATCTGTCTGGCTTTCGGTTAACTTCAGTGATCCATTTGATATCTCCTCTTCTATTGTCAGTGGCATCGGAAGCGGGGAAGGGATATCTTGGGCCCCCCCACTTTTCGGCACTCCTAACTGACCATGTCCCCGAATAAAAATTACAGATAGGGAGCCAGGAGGTGTAGTGGTGTGTTATAGGCCTGTTTTGTTTGTGGCAAACCAGGAAATCAAATGGAGTCTGGCATATTCTTCAATATCGATGCGTGTTTATGTGAAACGAATGTGAAAATAGAACCATATAAATCTAAATACAATGTGTTCAGATTCATTTCCGGGAAAACGCGTAAAACGCATCTCCGGCATCCCGAGACCCTGGAGCTTCCGGGGCCTAGGCGGCCCCTGGATCCTCACCTGTTGGGCTGTGACAGAGTACGATTACAAGGGCGGTAATTGCTATGCGCAAAAAGCTGCGCAGAACAGCCATTCTTGTAACCAGGGAGCCACCTTAATAGCCTGGACTTCAATATTTTCAAATATTTCTTGGTGTTCAAGCTGCAGTGATCTTTGCATGACCTTTGACCTCAAAATCAATACGTTTCTTCTTTGCCAGGAATGTGAGGTGTGTACCAGTACCAGGAATTATACCTTGATTTTTAGATTTTTGGGGGCCAGTGACCTTGACCTAAAAATCAATAGGGTTACTTTTTGCCCAGTGGGTAAAGTATAACCAAGGTTTTTATAAAGGATGGAGATGTCTTCATTCTTATCAGGTTTATCAACCATGCGCTGCTTCAGTGCTACCAGTACTTAGAATAAATTTCAAAGAAACATCAGAGGAAGCGAGGTAGATAACGATAATTATGTTGACACAAGCAGTTCTATGATCGTCTGTGCCCTGATTATATTCCAGAACTTAGTTGTGCAAACCATACAGTGGAAATATACTTGTAGTTACCTCTGTTTATGAGAACTAGAGATGACTCGCAAAGCTTTTTCGTCATCAATGATATTCTTATCTAACATTGTAAACACCTATCATAATGTATCTCTACTCAGAAAAACAATTTGCATTTCTCTTTCTGTAGGAACAAAGAAGAATACAGCTTTAAAAGAAGCCTATGAAGCTCTGAGACATGTGGCAGAGACTAAACCCACAGTGGATGGACCAGAGTCTTTTGGTCAGGACCTCTATGTACAGTGTGCAGAGATTGCCTTCCAGGTATAGACATGTCTGAGCACTAATCATCACATCTTGATCATCTGCGTAGGAGGGTGCAAAAGGAGATGGGGCGATTCCCTCCGCTCCCCACTTCCAGTCTTTCCTTTTTGTGGAACTTCAATCACAATTGAACTGTTTCGAGTTATATCATTTTACCGTACATTCATCATATCATTTATTAGGTATTTAATGGAAAAATCATTGAACTTAGATGATTTTCAGGAGGCACCATCAGCCCAGAGAATTTATAATGTACGCTGTGGGATCTTGGCCTTGCCTTCGGGCTTCCATATATGCCATACTAAAGCTCGTCCCTCAGTCCGTTGCCCTGCATTTCAAGCAAAACCGCTTCAGATACAGTGGCCAAATTTTGGAAACGTATTTACCTAGTTATAAGTCAGATGCCTGTCGAAAATGGTCTATATACCATATAAGGCCATTCATCTGTTTTGTGATACATATATCAGATGTACATGATATATGATGGAAGAAGAATATGTTGAGATATGGCAGCATCATCCCTGAAAATGTACAATACATTCACTGCTTACACTGTCAATGCCGCATCATGCCATAAAATTTACTGGCTAGACTATCAATGCTACTTCTATGATCATTTACAGCTATTATTTCCTATGATTTCTCTAATTGTCTTTCCCTCTTGTTTTCAGTATGGAATGCCGAGTATGGCTAAGGAATGCCTAAAGATGTTCTTCATGAAAACACCAGCGACCAATCAGTTCCTGTGTCGGGCCTATCTGTGTCAGGCACAGCTACTGGCACCGGAGACAGCCGCTAGCCCAGTAAGTCATTCACACTTCTATACACAATATTCCTTCAGATAACAATTTCAGATTTACAATATCGCAGAGTAGCCCGGACTGAAAAATGAAATTATAAAACTGTAACAAATTACAGGTAAAGTTTACAGTCCTTGGATCAGGAGCGGAGGCATTCTTGTCCCTTTTAGGA
Source organism: Hanleya hanleyi (assembly GCA_036873755.1). Taxonomy (NCBI): domain Eukaryota; kingdom Metazoa; phylum Mollusca; class Polyplacophora; order Lepidopleurida; family Hanleyidae; genus Hanleya; species Hanleya hanleyi. The sequence goes on from JAVTVY010021784.1 coordinate 60,965, forward strand.
TGTTTAGAAATTGGCCAGAATTTTTTTCTGTATCTGGAGCTGATGCATTCATGCACATCCAAAAGGACGTCCCATTACATGAAGTTTACTTTGGGCAACATACATCAATTGTAATACTGGTAATTTGGGAGGAAACAAAACAGACGGATATACATATGTAATAGCAGGGCTTTTGACTGAATTTGGAGCTAAGTAGCAGTTCCTCCCATGAATGATAGGTCATGGAAATCAGTCTTCAATAGGTCCAGGAAACTGAGAACTGAAGAAAGATCGTCTCTGTAACAGTACCATCCCCCGGGTCATATCTAAAGCACATGTGAGCACTCCAATCCTCACGCCCAAACATGCCAAATGACAACATGCAGTCCCTTTTTCCTCAATCACACCTTAACACGTTGACTGCCAGTACGATTATACTCGTAGTTTTGGGTGTACCGCATTCTGCCAAGTATATTCGTATTAAACATAGGTGAACTCAACGAAAATTACGGACTGAAAAATTTTTTCACTGTGCCAACTACGAGTTAACTCGCTATATGGGGGAATACCCATATAGCGAGTTAACTCGTAGTTGGCATACGCTAGAAACAAAAAATCTCAACCAGGATTCGATATACTGATCACGTGACTTGGCAACCGGGACAGACACACTGTATTGAAATGGCAGTCAACGTGTTAAACTTAATCCTCTCCAATTCAACATAACTTTTGGGACACTGTTTCACAACTGTTTTTTTTCACAAGAATTTTTCACAACTGGCTCGATTAAAACTTTTTGTTGTTATGTGGCGGGGACTTAGAAACACCGGGCGTCCGTAATTCCATGATTCCGTTATTCCGTCTTTCTGTTACACATTTCTTGTCCGACCACTAACTCCAAAACCATTTAACCGATCGACTTCAAACTTGCAGAGGGTCTTAACATCGGTGAGAGGACGGTTGGCATTGTTTTCAGTTACCTACGTAATCCAAGATGGCCGCCATCAGCAATCTTGGATTTCAGCAGTTGTTTCTCTACAGATTTATTGTCCGACCAATAATTCGAGAACTGCTGAACCGATCAATTTCAAATTAGGAGACTGTCTTGACATCAGTGAGAGGATGGTTGGGATTGCTTTTCAGTTACCTGCATAATCCAGTATGGCCACCATCAGCAATCTTGGATTTCAGCAGTTGTTTCTCTGCAGATTTCTTGTCTGACCAATAATTCGAGAACTATTCAACCGATCGACCTCAAACTTAGACAGTGTCTTGACATTGGTGAGAGGACGATTGGGATTACTTTTCAGTTACCTGCATAATCCAAGATGACCACGGTCAGCCATCTTGAATTTTAAGCGCTTTGATCTTGCCCGGGCAATAACTCGAGACTGATTGAACTGATCAACTTTAAACTTGAAGAGTGGCTTGACCTTGGTGAGAGGACAGTTGGAATTGCTTTTCAGTTACCTGCGTAATCCAAGATGGCCAACATCAGCCCTCTTGGATTTCAGCAGTTGGATCTTTACACATTTGTTGTCCGACCAATAACTCGAGAACTATCCAACCGATTGACTTCAAACTTGGAGAGTGTCTTGACATCGGTGAGAGGACGATTGGGATTGCTTTTCAGTTACCTGTGTAATCCAAGATGGTCATCATCAACCATCTTGGATTGTCAGCAGTTGGATCTTGACACATTTCTTGTCCAACCAATAACTCGGTAACTTTTGAACTGATCGACTTCAAACTTCGAGAGTGCCTTGACATCGGTGAGAGAACAGTTGTGATTGCTTTTCAGTTACCTGTATAATCCAAGATGGCCACCATCAGCCATCTTGGATTGTCGGATCTTTACACATTTCTTGCTTGACAAAAAAACTCAAGAAGTATTGAACCAATCGGCTTGAAATTTGGAGTGTGTCTTGACATCATTGAGAAGACAGTTGGCATGCTTTTCAGTTACCAGTGTACTCCAAGATCGCCGCCAGCCATCTTGCATTTCAGCAGTTTGATTTTGTCCGGACATTCAGATCGATTGAACTGATCAACTTCAAACTTGGAGAGTGGCTTGACATCGCTGAGAGGGCAGTTGGGATTGCTTTTCAATTACCTGCATAATCCGAGATGGCCACTGTCAGTCATCTTGAATTTTAAGTGCTTGGATCTTGCCTGGACAATAAATTGAGAATAATTGAACTGGTCAACTTCAAACTTCCAGAGGATGGTTGGGATTGCTTTTCAGTAAACTGTGTAATCCAAGATGGCCGCCATCAGACATCTTGCATTGTCAGCAGTTGGATCGTTACACATTTCTTGTCCAGCCAATAACTCGAGAACTATTGAACTGATCAACTTTAAACTTGGACAGTGAATTGACATCATGCAGTGAGAGGACAATTGTGATTGCTTTCAGTTACCTGTGTAATCCAAGATGGCCACCATCAGCCATCTTGCGTTGTCAGCAGTTGGTTCTTTACACATTTCTTGTCTGACCAATAACTCAAGAATGGTTGAACAGGTAGACTTCAAACTTGGAGAGTGTCTTGACATGTGAGAGGACAGCTGGGATTGCTTTTCAGTTACCTGTGTAATACAAGATAACTCCCAACTGTCTAGGATTTTCACTAGTTGGATCTTGTCGGAACAATAACTCGAGAACTATTGAACTGCATTGACTTGTGGGATGTATGGCTCATCAGACAGATCTCAATTTTCAAAATCAAACAGAGTATGATATCAATGGTATATATGTGACATCAACCAAAAAAAAATTGACTGTAGAGGTCCCCGAGGCTGAATGGTCAAATAACTTTCACTTCACCCATGACAGAAAATAAACTGCAATCCGGAGATAATTTCTGTGTTCAAATTTCATTTTCACCGAAACGATTCGGGTAAGATAACTCTTGCTGATCATGGGAGCTATTAACTCAGATGGCATTTTTGCATGAAAAAAATGTTGATGCTCATCTTTTAAACTGATGTGCGTGACCAGTGTCTAAGGAAAAAAGAAAAAAAGGCGAACATATTGGGAAACCTTGTGTGTAATTATCATCATGTAAATTTATCATTATTATCCTGAATATCAGTTTAACACTGTTGATGACTGTCTTTCAGGATCAGCTGGAGAAAGCTGTTGTTTATCTAGTGAAAGCCATCTCTTTTGCAAAGGAAAATGCAAGGTAAGTGTAAATTGGTGCATATCTGAATTTTTATTCCTCCTTAAAATTGATTGTTCATGCACTATCTTTCTAGATTATTTCTTGCTCTTGGTTGCAAGCAATTTTTTAGTCATAAACACAAACAGTAATTTTTTAATTCACAATTGAAACGAAAGTATTTATACTGACAATTGCTTCAAGTTTTATAACATTACACTAAACTTGATCGGTTACCCATCCGGCATTATGTCAACGTTACAGTTCTTGTTTTTTGTCAACAGTCTATTTCTGTATTTGCAGATACCATTTCCTGGTTTACAACGCATCGGTTCTGTACTGGCAGTTTTGTCGCCCGTTCCTCAAACCTAACTATCGCCAGTATCTCGCCCGCAGTCTCCACCAAGTGGTGAAGGCATTAGATGACATTGATGACAAAGACTATGAGTGGAGAGCTATGCTCATGATGTAAGCATGTATCGGTCATTCAAACCCCACTAAATATTCTTGCTGGTTTATTGCCTATGTATACTGTGGTGAGAACAGGCTTTGCCCACGGTCTTTATCAGTTTAGATAACAATTGGCTATGAGCAGGTATAATGCAGGGGAGACCACTGGTACTTTATTATAGGAATTTGTTATGAGTGGTCTCCCTTGGTAGAGGGCGCTTATTGCCCAATCATGCCAGTAGCCATTGAGACGAACTCACTGGCTGGGTGAACTGGGGACATGGTAGACTGGATTTGGGTGGAATCAGACACGACAATCAACTTCTCCCGGGGAATAAGCTGCAGGTAGGCCTGCCCGTTGTACTGGCTCAAGCTCTATAGGTGTGGTTACTATAATGCCATGGTTATGGAAGAGTGGCTTTCTTGACTATTTTGATTGGTCTATTTACAGCGCTCTGATTGAGTGTCACTTGGATGCTGGTCGTCGTAGCGATGCATCACACATCGCCACCGCTGCTGCTTCGTTCATCAGACATAATGTACCTCAGTTATACAAGCAAGTCTTTGGTCTTATGGTAAGAGTAAAAATATTCAGCAAATAAAATATTTTGATGAAGTTATTTAGCAGTTGAGATCAACTATGATGAACGTTTTTCTGTGACATCATGTTATTATATCATGGGCACTGAAATCACATTTCAGACTTTTTCTGAAACACATGACAGCACCTTCACTTTGCTCCAATGCCTGTGATGATGTCATACATATCTTAGAACTTTTATCGCACTGTGATGGCTTCTAACGTATCCCCATGGACACTTGGGCACATTATCTGACATCATCTCAGACATTTCCCATTATGTTGAATTGAGAATCTAACAATGTTGGAATACAAGACTTAGTGACTTGAAAAGCCTTGATCTTGATCAGTTGATCATGATGCACAGTTTACCAGAATAATTAAAATCATGCTACTACCACTTTAATCTCTGGCTGAACCCTGAAAGATTATTAATTATCCCACTGATCTGGACCTGTTTTTCTGCCTGACATCTTGTGGAAATATAACAAAGAAACTCAACTGTGTTACAGTGAATTTTTAGCCTCTTACATGTCATTGTACATATATATTACTGTTCATCTATTATGTGGAGTTCTTATTTTGATGTTTTTGTTATATCAGGTTCGCAACCAACTTGTTGAGTCAGCAAAGCTGGCCAAAGATCTCAAGAACCCGGAACTTGCTGTCTATTACAAAATCTGCAAGCTGAAGCTGTAAGTTTATCTTTCTCCATAGTACTATTTCTCATAACAAACTTGAAAACATTTGGTGGGTAAGTCTTAATTTTCATCTTAACTTTTTGTTGGATTTCACCAAACCCATGGAAATAAAACGAATTCCGGCCAGAACTTGTTTTTACTCCTCGGCCATTTTGGCCTCGGGGTATTGTCGTCGCCATGTACGTCCGTCCGTACGTCCATCACCGCATTTTAGGCAAAACCGCCTGAGACACAACCATCAAATTTTCAACACTTATTTATCTAGTGCTAAACCAGACGCCTATCGAAAGTGGCTCCCCTCGGCCCATATTTTACAGAGTTCTGCCCCTTTACAGATATATTAATTTCTATTTCTGTCCTATATGTCTGAATGTAACCAGCTATATCTGCAGAACTGTTTTCGGTATAGCTACTATATTTTGGACACTTATTTATATTGTTGTATTCTACAAGCCAACAAAGGATTACTCGCCTCGGCTTATGGAGTTATGCCCCTTTCTGATATAATAATCTCTGATTTTGTTATTTGTAGCTGAATGTACAAGTTATTGCTGCAGATCTGTGTTAGGTACAGCTTATTCGTCTCGGTTCTTATTTCACAGAGTGCTAAGTCAGACGCCTATAGAAAGTGGCTCCTCTCGGCCCATATTTTACAGAGTTATGCCCCTTTACAGATATATTAATTTTTATTTCTGTCCTATATGCCTGAATGTAACCAACTATATCTGCAGAACTGTGTTTGGTATAGCTACTATATTTTGGAAACTTATTTATATTGCTGTATTCTACAAGCCAACAAAGGATTAGTCGCCTCGGCTTATGGAGTTATGCCCCTTTTGGATGTAATAATCTCTGATTTTGTTATCTGTAGTTGAATGTACAAGTTATATCTGCAGATCCGTGTTCGGTACGGCTTATTCGTCTCAGTTCTTATTTTACAGTAGTGCCAAGTCAGATGCCTATCAAAAGTGGCTCCCCTCGGCCCATACTTTACAGAGTTATGTCCCTTTACTGATATATTAATTTCTATTTCTGTCCTATATGCCTGAATGTAACCAACTATATCTGCGAAACTGTGTTCGGTATAGCTACTATATTTTGGAAACTTATTTTTATTGTTGTATTCTACAAGCCAACAAAGGATTACTCACCTCGGCTTATGGAGTTATGCCCCTTTCGGATGTAATAATCTTCGATTTTGTTATCTGTAGCTGAGTGTACAAGCTATATCTGTAGATCTGTGTTCGGTACAGCTTATTTGTCTCGGTTCTTATTTTACAGAGTGCGAAGTCAGACGCCTATTGAAAGTGGCTCCCCTCGACCCATATTTTACAGAGTTATGCCCCTTTACAGATATATAATTTTTCTATTTCTGTCCTATATGCCTGAATGTAACTAAGTACCAGTATATCTTGATCATCCCACATACAGGGTCCGAAATGGTGGCCTGCTATTGGCTAAAAGCAGGCCAAAATTTTGACAAAGCAGGCGATGTAGAAAATGACCTGCTAAAAAAAAAAATCCCCAAGAAAGTAGCAGGCCATAATTTTCCTGGCCAAGGCTCGAAATTAGCATTGCACACATGCACAAATGCATGTATTTTGCCCACGGTGCACGTAAATTTTTATCGGCAGCTGCATTTGCAAACATAGTGTTGGAAAATGAACCATCGATCACGCCGACTATAGCTTATGGCAGACTACCAATTGTCTTGAGAAATTTGCTAGAAAATGTCCAAAGCTGTGCGTTGAGTTACCCCCATGGGTATTTTTATCTCGGGCATCTCCGCATCAGATGCTCCACACTATTTCTTAGTCCGCTTCATGTCGTGTGTGACATTTCCAAACTGTTCAAAACAATGTGAACACAGAGCAGCAACATGCAAGCTTTTTCTGCAGCTGGTTGTCAAATAAACACTGACCCTGCTGAAGAAGTGGGAAGTGAGAGCCAGGCGGTTGAATATGTAGAGGAGTACAGACGATGTGAAACACACACGAATCCCGCAACAAAAACAACAACAGCAACAACAACAGCGAAATTTGTTGAGAAATGAGTAAGAAATGGTTATGGTGTTTAGTACATATATATGACAGAGTGATACATCTCAACACAAAGTCAGATTCATCAGAATATTTGACTTGTGGCAAAACACATTTGATTTTTTCCAAATATTGACGGATTTGATTTTTAGGAATAATTCTTTTGAAGCACGCTGTGCCAGACCCTGTATATAAGTACTGATGCCTGGCATTAGGAGAGTCCAAACACGTAAAGGTTTACAGATTTCAAGAGACAAATTTAGGGAGGATTTTTAAAAAGAATATTTTTTTTTTTGCATGTAGGCAAATTGCTGTGCATGTACATGAAAAATAGGTGCATACTGTGCATGTAATTTTTTTACCCTAATTCGAGCCTTGATTGTAAACCAATTAATTGTGAAGCTTTCAGACTGAGGGAATATATTTCATTAATATAATATTTGAATGGTTGTTCATTATTCCCCTCTATTTCTTCCCGGGATACAAATTGATACATGGCAGATTGGCGGTGTGCACTTTATACGGTATTATGATTATTGGTGGATTTGCACAGAAAAAAATAGCTGTCCAACTTCATAAATAGCAGGTGATGTTAGATTTGACCTGCGATTTTTTTTTTTGATGAAAAAAATAGCAGGTCATCACAAATTTCCTAATTCGGACCCTGCACATAGAACTATCTCTTCCCCAATTCACACTACACATGGGTCTCAATCACTTGGGGAAAGCCGAGGGGTTTTGATTAGATCAATCTCATGTTGTATGGGTGGGGTTGATAGAAGACTGTGATTGAGCACATGATAATGCGGAAAAACCTTCATGAAACATTGCTCTATTTTGAGTATAGAAGTTACTATCTTTGAGAAAATGGATCCATGAAAAATTGCTTGATATTAAGTATAGAAGTGGTCATCCTTGAAAAAAAATGGTTTTTTAGTGAGGAAATCACTTGCAAAGGTGATTAAACAAAGTGGAGCATTGATAGACACTGAAAAATTAAAAATGAATCACTTTTCAGAATACATGAAAGAGGCCTTGCCATAACGAAGGTAAAAATGCACTTTAAAACAGACATTATTGAGAGAACTTTTTAAACACAGGCATCCCTGGAGATGGAAGGCATCAGCGAATAACTGCTCCTCCACTTGTGAAATTATCACTTGATATGTTCTCTTGATTTTATCCTGCCAGTTCACTGGACCAAGGCGAGTCCAGGGAGTACCATCTGGATATAGAACAGATCCTGTTTCAGCTTGGAGCCATCACAGAGGAGCCAAAACTCACCCCTGAGCCACGCAGTCGCTCTAAGGGCAGAGTGTCAACAACACCGAGTACAGGGAAATCTCCTCCTGCTGGTGATGAGGAATCCAAGGAAAGGTAACTCATTACTTCGGTTTTGAGCATAGTTTCAAGGGCCCAGAACTAATTTGAAGTAGCAGTTTTAAATGACCAAAATATGATAACCAATGTTCATCAATTACATTTCTTTTTTTTCTACTGTACCATGCGTAATATACCGGTATACATGAAAATCAATACACAAGTACCTGTTCCTGACAAGTTCAGCCCTTTGAATATTTCTGAGCAGGAAAAGCCCCATGAAAGGCATTGGGAGACGTACCCCAACTCCCACCACAACTAAAAAAGTTCCCGATGACAGCGACGAAAAGTGAGTTTATGGACTTATAATTGGACATTTTTGTACCAGAACATTTTCATTGACACAGCCTACTTGACTGTTGTAATGTGTCCAGCACACCTTCCACTGTTGTTCCAAAGGATACTGCTCGATACCTGAAGCACCACTATATCATCACGCATGTTTCATTTTATAGCACTCTAACACAGACTGTTTTGAGGAGAGCTCAACCACAATTGTCAATTGTATCTGCAAAATGCCATCATCCGAAAAACTGGTACTATAGATACATAGGAACTTCAGACAGATACCATATAGGATAAGGTGTTATCTGTGTATATTAGGCCACATCTGATTGGACTGGGAGATCCGAATTTGGGGCAATCACATGCCTTGCGTTAGTTACCTCTGCATGACCTTGATGTTGAATGCGAAAGCAAGCTGCCTCAATGGGGCCTCGGAGTGTTGACCATCACAAAAGAGAGTCCACTTTTTTCCCTGCGAAGTACAGCTGTTTTCATTTCTTTGAGATATGTTTAGGCTGTTGTAATATTGATCTTCACCTTAATAAAAAAAAAGAAGAAAAAAATACAACCACCATACACCATGAGTGTGAGAAATAATGTAGCTGATATTCACAGCTCTCTCGCCGCATCCCGCATTCCTGGTTGACCTTTTGTGTCTGGTTTCTTGGCAAAACATTACCAACAGATAATTTCATTGGCTCATTCAAACAGGACAAACATGTGACATAAGGTGTGCCGGCATCTGCTCAAATACACCGTAGATTACGTTGATCTGCTAAGGGTAATTAATGAAGTGCAAAATTCCCTTAACTCGCTATTAAAGATGGCAAAATGCATTTCTGGAATATCTCCAGTTATAGGTCTAGTCATATCTTTCCATATATTCACTGTTCGCAATGAATTTACTACCCAGAAATGAGCTACTCTAATTTGTAGATGTATTTTGTGGTTTTTCCAGAATACAAGGTACATACATGTACTTAGTACAGGCTTTGCTTTTCCTCAAAATTTATGGCATTGCAATCCAAACCGATTCTCGCAATCTTACTCATTGGAGATCCACAGACTGTTGAAATTTTATGGAAATCTTGGATTCCCGTGAATTATTTTTCGGTAGTGCTGATGGAAATTGAATACTCAAGGAAGCAAGCCCTGTTTACCTCTTGTTGAATGTACTGTTCCTAGTATAACATTCTATTTCTCAGTGTATTTATTCCTTAAATGTTTCCCTTTATTATATGCACTATGTAAACCCTTGAATCCTTTCCTCGGGAGCTGTTTTGTTGAAACACTGTACACTGACTGTGTTATATTAATTCCTAAAATGCTGTTACTAATATAACTACTGTAATAATAAAATATTGTACATTTACTTGTGAAGTCACAAGGGTTATTTTCCTAATGAACATATGAAACAATCCTCTCTTAAGAAATCCTATCAACACCCATGAAATTAACCTTTAATATTTCTTAATGACTGGATAATTTCTGGAAGAACTCTTTTGTCAGCTAATTGATGATAGTACTTTCACACCTAATCACATTCAAAATTAATAATATTGAGATGATATTGCATTTACCATTTATACTTTACATGCTGTGCTTCATGGATTTACCAATTATACTTTACATACGCAGTGCTTCATGCAGTATGGTTACAACACTATTACAACTAAATTTCCGTAAAATTCTTGAAGCAACCATTTTCGTGACTTAATAATCCTCTAGCTTGCCAAATCTCATTTTTGTACTTTGCCATGAAGCAAAGATAATGAATGATGCTGACTAGGTCTACTCTGTATATCACTAGTACACTATATCAGTTCAGAGCTTCCTGATGCATGTCAAGGTGAAACAAATGAATTCGGTTATAAGGGCTGCCTCGCACACGAAAGATGACTGACACCTGACCAGCATTGGACATTTTGGGGTCAGATGTCAGAAAGTCCTGACTGATGTAAAACTGTAATGACCTGTGTATCTTTTTACCTGCGGCACGCAGGTCTACGGGAGGCTCGCGTTGTTGTTGTTCTTCTTCTTGTTCTTGTGACTTTTTGAAATACGCATGCGCTAAGAGAGTGTGATCTCTGCCACACTTTCCTTTTCACCCTCACATGACAACACTGTCTTCAGGCACGTTTGAATTCATTTGCAACTATATTCGGTGGAATTAATTATTGCTTCGTTGATTTCTTCAATTGTCTTACGTCAGTCGCTTAAAAGCTGTCGGTCATCACATCAGTCACTGTCTTCAGATATTACCATTTTCATTGAACAGGATGCACATGTATATACAATTTAAGATCCTGGATTTCTTATATACCAAGGAAGATGAGCCGCAACCTTGTCAGTGGTGCAGCTAATTTGCATACAGTCACAGGCGACTGTCTTAGAAAGTAGAAAAATAAGTTCACTGCTTCTAGTAATCATTTTATCTGCCCAATCTAGATAAAATACAAATTGGTGAAGAAGCATAACAAGTAACGCATTATCATTATGATTAACATTGAATAATACTTGGTATCAAATTATAGATCATGCATCATAAAAACAAACGCAACAATTACGTTTCAGAAGTAAGCGGAACAACTCCGCAACTTTCACCGAATAAAGATGTTTAACTTTACCCCCAAGCAATTCGCATATATGGAAATATGTTTTAAAAGGAAGAATAACTTAACCCTCTGTGGGAATCGAAACAATGACCCTCCAATCCCTGGACTTGCACTTAATGTCTTAGCTATACCGACTCATTGATAATACTCAAAACTGGTTTCTTGCGCAAATGATTTTATAATACATAAATGACTATGTAGTATTTAATGAGTCAGACAACCCTATGCGCGAACAATACATCATAGTTGCGCAGTTATATTGTGTACTTTCTGTTACAAGCATGAAATTTGGCACATAGCTATTTCGAATGACCCTCTTTCGGAACACACTCCCTCTATCCTCATTCTCGCAAGCCAGGGCTTTGCTTCGCTGGTATTGATGTTCTCGTCTCATAATCCCTTTAGAATTGCATTAATCACTTCCGTAAAATCAATACTTATGTGTGTCAGCAGACAATGGGCAGAAACATGTTGCATTTGACATCATTCTCTCAAGTCAGAGCCCATTTCTGCTAGAACTTACTGGTTCTACATTTCACAATTTACGTTACTTTGTCAATCAGTTTTACGAATGAAATTACGTCATATATTAGCAGATACTGACCATAAATGCGATCTATTTGACCTCGTTGTCAAAAGCTAGGACCTTGATTTCCTTGAGAGTTTTTTTTATTTATTTTGATACTTAGATACCCTTTCATATTGACTCATTGATAATACTCAAAACTGGCTTTATGTGCAAATGATTTTATAATACATAAATGACTATGTAGTATTTAATGAGTCAGACAACCCTATGCGCGAACAATACATCATAGTTGTGCAGTTATATTGTGTACTTTCGGTTACAAGCATGAAATTTGGCACATAGCTATTTCGAATGATCCTCTTTCGGAACACAGTCTCTCTATCCTCATTCTCGCAAGCCAGGGCTTTGCTTCGCTGACATTGATGTACTCGTCCTCTTCCGCACTCATAATCCCTTTAAAATTGCATTAATCACTTCCGTAAAATCAATACTTATGTGTATCAGCAGACAATGGGCAGAAACATGTTGCATTTGACATCATTCTCTTAAGTCAGAGCCCATTTCTGCTAGAACTTACTGGTTCTACACTTCACAATTTACGTTACTTTGTCAATCAGTTTTACGAATGAAATTACGTCATATATTAGCAGATACTGACCATAAAAGTGATCTATTTGACCTCGTTGTCAAAAGCTAGGACCTTGATTTCCTTGAGAGTTTTTTAAATTTATTTTGATACTTAGATACCCTTTCATATTGACTTGGAAGTCGTTTTCGCGAATGCAATAATTTGATGTACCAAAAGATAATAACGAGAATTCGACATGATTCTCTTATACACACAGACCTTGTTTAGTGAACTAACCCTGAAATTTCGCACTTAGATCACCGTCCGGATGACTTAATGGCAAACATATTCGCGAATTGATTATAGGGAGATATCCATAGATACTGACAAGAAATTTTTCTTATTTGCAGATTTGATTTAAAAAAAAAAAAATTAATAAAATTATCAACCATCGAAAAGGCTTGACCAAATATGTCGGATGAGGTGATATCTCCTAAGGATAAAATAGGTAATCATTTGTATAGAAGGAGCAAACCATGTATTGATATTGGCTTGCTGCTGCGTGGAAAAGAGTGTCAAGGTACCGTATTTAGTTTGCAGAAGATAACCCACATAAATGCAGAAACTTAATTTATTATTCTAATCGAATATCAAGACTGTCACAGGCGTCAATTTGAATCGTGAAAAATGTCATTATGCCTCCATAGTTTCACAGATCAAAGTGATAGACCTGATAATAAATTCATTGAAAATTAACTTTGAAGGAAATATAAATTTTTCATTTTCCTCGGCAAAGTAAGCGAGAAGGGAGACTGAAGAGCGTAGATGTTCGCGCTATGACTGAATCCATGAAATTTGTTTGGATTTCCAAATATTTGAAAGCCTTTTTCATTTGCAAAATTCAACGGCTGAACCGAATGTTTTGAAACTTGGACTACACGATACTTGTACCAAGACATTGCCAAAGCGATCATTGTGACTTTGTCTGTCAATTCAGTATAGACGACACGGACCAGTCAAAATCGTCGGAATTTGAACGGGGAAAGTGAATATATATATATGGTATCAAACCTATTAGTCAATTCCTACAATTGTGGGTTAGAAGTTGAAAATTACTTCCCTTGGCATGAAAACACTTGCAGATGGCGCTTTTTTTCTACAATTACCACTACCTCCGCTGATATGTCTTTCACTGTATTATTGCCACTGCCGCAGGTTTTGACTACAATGTAGTCATTTCTCACTTGTTTAATTCATCTAAGAAATATAGGGTATTCCTGAAACTGTCAACCAGGAAAACTCAAATCCACACAAATGGTAATATTTTCTCTGTTTCGCACATCTCATGTCTCTACTCCCATGAAGCAATAATGTCACCAGGTATGTGATCATCAAAAAGTTCAATTGAGAACTAAAATTAAAATAATAAAACTAAAAATTAACCTACCAATGCATGGTTTGTAGCAAGGTTACGTTACCCCAAACAAAAAAATTGAATTTTTGCTCAATGGTCAGTACATATGACCAGAAGTTCATCTGTATTTTATGAACTTCTGATATGACAAAAATGAATGCATCCAATTGTAGTGGAAAATCTGTGAATTCCAGCAAACATCCTGTGCAAGTCATTTAATTATCGTAGTCAAAACTAGATCTACTGCAAAAAAAAAAATGCCGTGGTGAAGCCCTTTTTTGCCGTGGCAAATTGATTTCTCCTCAGCAATTTTTTTGCCGTGGAGAATTTTCCTAATTGTGAGGACTGCAGTGTGAAACTTGGTATAGATCATCGATGCATCAAGAAACTTAAAAGGAATGACCAAACCAGTTTCCCTGAGACGGTGGAAACCTTGGCGGCCATCTTTAATTTATGCAAAATCTTTAATGATATATATCTCTGATACCATTCAAGTGTTCTATACGAAACTTGGTATACAGCATCCATGTATCAAGCGACCTGCAATGTATAACCACATCAGTTCCTCTGAGTGGTGGGAAGGATGGGCGGCCATCTTTAATTTATGCGAAATTAATGATCTCTATCTCTGATACCGTTCGAGTGCTTGATGTAAAATTTGGTATATATCATCGATGCATCAATAGACTTACGATAAATGACAGTTCTGGCATTTCTGATTGGGCGGAAACCTTGATGGCCATCTTTAATTTATGCAAAATCTTTAATGATGTATATCTTTGATACCATTTCAGTGTTCTGTAATATGAAACTTGGTATACAGCATCCATGTATCAAGATACTTGCAATGAATAACCACATCAGTTTCTCCGAGTGGTGGGAAGGATGGGCGGCCATGCGAAATCATTAATGATCTCTATCTCTGATAATTTTCAAATGCTCGATGTAAAATGTGGTATACATCATCGATGCATCAACAGACTTATGTAATGAATACCGGTTTCTCTGATTGGACAGAAACCTTAGAGGCCATTTCTAATGGCAAAATTTTTCATAATCTGTATATTTGTCACTTTACTGCTTGGTGTTCCTTAAGTCTTGCTTCAAATTGAATACACTATGAATGGCTGGCGCCCAGAGCCGAGGGGTTTTCAGATGCGCAGCTTCGTATTCATCCTCGCATTTGTGATTCCTATAACCATGACAAAGCAGTCCAATCTTATGCAGTTTTTGACCAACTATCCAGTGGCGGCTCAGTGTCTGGTGGCGAAGTAAGTTCGACTGTTACTCGGGAAGAAACCGATCAACAACAACCGAGTAAAAAAATGTTTTGTCACAGTTTTCAACAAAGCTGGGCGGCAAAAAGATCGTGATTGAAGTACGACGGTGGAAAACACCTCATGTTATATGAACTTTGCAAATGTCATGCCAGTAAAAAAACCGTTTAATTTTGTGGATGGCTGTGATTCATTTAAATTATAGACACTATCGTTAAACATGAAACGAGTGACGTACACAAATCGGCTGTTGCGGCGGACAAGGCCAAAAGCTAGCCATAGTGATACAAATCAATTTGTTCACCTGCATCTGTCACTTGACAACTCTTACAGGTAATTTAAAATAGAAGACAACATTGAAACCAGTTGGTCATTTCGCTTTTCGTCCGTGGCCCGTCAGTCAGTCCGTCCGTCCGTCCGTAAACAATTCTTGTTATCGCGATTTCTCAGTAACTACTGCATGGATCTTTCTCAAATTTGGTACACAGGTTCCCCTTGGGGTCTAGTTGTGCAAGATACCTTTTTTGGTCCGATTTGAAAATCCAATATGGCCACAAGGCGACCATCTTGGATTTCCCCATGAAACTTTGTCATCGCGATTTCTCAGAAACTACTGCGTGGAGGTTTCTCAAATTTGGTACACAGGTTCCCCTTGGGGTCTAGTTGTGCAAGATACCTTTTCTGGTCCGATTCGAAAAACCAATATGGCCACCAGGCGGCCATCTTGGATTTCCCTATGAAACTTTGTTATTTGATTCCCAAATCTTAAACCTGTTTCAATTCTATGCCATTAATCTCCGTCAGGAAGATGATACAACGTAGAAAACGGAAGTTAAAACTAAAAGTTAGCTCCCCTAGCGGAGAGTTGTCCGCCCCTAGGAGAGCTCTCCCATCCCATTCCAGCAGGATTACTATACAGACTCTGCAGCAGCCATACTCGCCCTCTATTCTCTGTTGTATCTCGACCAGTACACATCAGGAAGGAAGTGTTTATACAACCTGGGTTGTTGTTGTAACGACCCTCAGTATCCTTATCGGTTTTGACTTGTGTTATTTCTTGTCGGAAATTCTTTCATTATTGTCGGAAATTCTTTCATTAGTTATGTTTGAGATTCCGATATCTAATGCATGTAATTCGTGTGTGAAATGGTGGTCCAGTTTGGACGCCCACACGGTTTGGTTTTCTTGTAAAGAGTTGTGTTATCGGCGAAGTTCGCCGAGTGTATATTAGAGACCCGTTAGCGTGGGGAAATTTCGCCCAGGCTAGTCGGGCTTACCTTTGCAGGCGTCTGGCGACCCGTTTCTTTCGGAAGTCGACAGACGTCTGTTGGGAATTGCTTGTAATTGACCTGAATGCTATCGAAGTTATCGTTGCAATTATATAAATGTTTCCCATTGTCTTAGTAATCAGAACTCGCCCGCCTCTATAAATATACTAGCGGGACGGTTCTACGTCTAGTTAGACAGCCTACATGTCTAGGTTTGGCTATGTATGCAGTCAAACCGGTTCCTTTGTCTATCGACAAAGACTTCTCTAACCTGTCGTGCCTTAGCAATCCATTGTTCTCGTCGGACAATGAAATGCAGTGGGTTCGCATATCATGCTCGACCTCTCCTTTGTCTTTTTGTTTTCACACTCCGTTACCTAAACGGAATAAACGTGTCTTGTCTGTTTCTCCTTTGCGGGTTTATTTCATAACGCAGTTCTAAATCCGTTTCTCGTTTTATGGTGGGTTATTCAGACCTACCATTGAGTGTCAAAATTGCTCTTGCGGTTTCGTTTATCGATGAATCAGCGATTCTATAATAGCGAAATGACATGTTACGGGACTTCAATTTTAGGATTGAGTTGGGGTAACAAATAGAAACATTGTTTATAAATGTTTAATTTGTATTGGAAATATACTGAAAGTATTCACATTGACGAGGATGGTCACAAGTGATGATCTAAAAGACAAACCATTATTTTCATCTCATCAAATATTCTCAACTAGACTATTATCAGGTATGAGGTCAAACTGATATAATGGTGGATTGAGACAGGTTGATTTGGTAACAGATAGAAACATTGTTTATAAATGTTTGATATTTCAATCAATTTCCATCGTTAAATATCCAATCTGTCGGCGATTATTGCTTATTAAAATAGTGCATACTGCTTACGAAATCGGTGAGAATTAGACCGGGAATTCTAGTTCTATTTTTCGGCCCTCCCGTTCTCCGGTATGCCGTTCTCGTACTTCGACTCGACGTTTTCCTACACCGGTCTCGTCGAGTTCATCTGTGATTCCTTTTTCTTCAGTGTAAAGTTAGGAACATACGTCAATGATGGTTTTTCGGATAATTTGGATGCGCTTTTAGCGTTGCTGCCGGATATGCCGTCTACTTCGAATAATCCTCGTATTAAATGTCAGACGAAGGAATACTTCCTCGCCGTATGTTGTCTCACCTATGTCATTTTTGTCAATGGTTCGATGGTGATTAAATTAATATTTTGGGGATAGTTTTCTTTCACATTTCTGTCTTGTCAAAATTTTGTTTGGGCAAATTTGTAGACTTCACATGGTCTGTTTTTCCATCTGCCATGTGTTTATTGTCTTCGGACGTACGTCGCGAAATAAATTGGCTCTTGTCGGAGTTTTCAAAATTCTTATATCTTGAAATTATTACCCGATATATTTTCTAAAGTCAATATTAATGCTCGGGCTTATCTGATAACACAGTCTTGCGTGATGGAGACAATGTGTATTCAATATCACGTCTTCACACGAACAATGAGTTCGACCCGCTGTGTTTGGTGTGGGTTTTTACGGGCTCTCGCGACCTCGTTTTTATTGCTCAATTTGTGACAGATTCGTACTTAGTTCCCGGCATTTCTGTAAGTCTGCCTTTTAGTGCTGAGATTTGAAGGCCGATGGTGATCTCTACAATAAACGATCAGGTTTGGTTTCGTTGATTCATGAATTTTTATGCATTGAGTTTGTGTATATCTCAAGTAGGGTTGTAAATAGTATCCTCATCGGCGGGGGTTTTCGTTTCTTCCCGCCGGAGAGATCTGATACTTTATTTGCAGCCGTCAAATTTTCATGTTGTTGTTGTTGTGTCTGTTCGGACTTGCAGTTTTGGTTGGTTCACCTTGGCCCTACCAAAATGTAATCTCTTGTTATTTCAAGTATTATTTCGTGATATTTGATATCCTGTATTCAAGAGAGTCCTGACAGAGGTTTTATGTGTTTCATACTGACATGAATATGAAGCATGATTGTTGCGTTTGTGTTACGTAATCACAACTCAACCCTATTTACTTCGACCCTGTGTCGCATCTTAATGAGCTTCTTTACTGACCTCTTTATGTAATTAAGGGTGTGTCGAACAACAATGAGATCACGTGCTGGTTTACGTGAGTGAGTAAACCTATTCACCCACTTATGCTGGTTTACGTGAGTGAGTAAACCTATTCACCCACTATGTGAAAGTGTGATTTTCTTGAAACACAATTGTCTGATTATTACATTGTTACATCAAGCCTAGTGACACGTGAGTCTTGAAGTCTTCTATGGTTTCTTTCTACCAGGTATGTATTACCGGTACAGTCTACTAGAGCATCAAACTGCTTTTTTAGTAATGTTCTTACTGTTCTTCTCGACAAATTGTTCGTGCTAGGTCATTTCAAATTATAAATTTTTGAATAACCTCACTTTCCTGCCGGCGAGAGACTTAAATGTATTTCCTCTCTTCGGGAATTTAAAATTCTTTAAGGATCTTTCTTGGTTACCTGGAAAATCTTTGTTCTGGATGTCGGTTGTGTGACTATTTGGTTATTAATAGTAACATTGTTGTAAATGTTTTATATTCTCTCCATATAAAACTCCAGTACTGAATCTCATGTACAGGAGACAAATTACATCGGGAGAGGTCATAATGTAACCATGTTCATTGATACATTATTCATTTTCACTGACACAAAGATCCATAATCCCATTTATCTCATTGAGCTTACATTTGGTGATTAACGCTACAAACATTTAATATGTTCATCTCTACTGCGTTTAAAGAGAAGAAAAATTATTATAATCGACTTCGGGGTTACTGTTTGCAACGCCCTTCTGTTACGTCGTGTGCTTTTATAAGTTGTAACCTGCTCTATGATGAGCATGTATATACATTAAGTTGTTGTGAATGAGGAAATCACTACGTTGTTTATCATATACAACGTTTCTCGCATTTTTCACATTACGCTTTCCTATTACACCTTGACGACATGTTCATTACACCGTCATGTGTCTCTCATACGCCTGTGCGTCATTCTATTACATCGGTTAGACGTTTCCGGTACGCCATAACGCCGTTTGTCACGTCATTTCTTCATTTGCGAGTTGCATATTTTATATCCATTCATCGGCACTTCCTTTGATTCTCCATCGTCGATCGTCGGTGGGAGGGGAAGTCCGTTCGTTTGGCGTCAACTTTCCACTTGTATCAATTCCTCTCGGGTTTTCACAATGTGATTTACTTAGGTTCGTCTTTACTCTACGAAGAGAGTTCTGTCCAGACCTTGCTGTTTCCAGTCTGGAGTTCAGAATATCAAAATTGTATTGGTATCAGCAGTATTTGGTTAAATACTGTTATATGGAATAGGTCTTTGGATTATGGACATGGATATTCTCTGAGGACGACGGCGGGATTGTGAATGACGGACTAGTCGCCTTTAATTGAATTCAGCACAGTGTTAACACAGAACCATGTTGACTTTATCACACTTACATTATGTTGAGATCCATTTACCTTAGGATTGTGCTTGATCAACACAATGTCTTCGTGGTGTACTTGTGGCACAGTTTTTCCGACTCTCTCCATCAAGTACTTTATTCCTATATTAACCGTTACACCAATGGTTAGACTTTGACATTATGGTTCTGTCGTCAACCTTAAGGTTGTTTATTATATGTAGGATCTTACTCACTACGTTCCTATATTTGTCCTGGTGCCGAGGACGTGATCGTTCCCGACTCTATTTCCCTCGTAATTGACTTCATCCTTCACCTTCACCAGGATAGGGAGTTTCATATTAGCACCATGGAAGGCTGTCGATCTGCTCTGGCATGAATTGAATAGGGTGTTACGTCTTACCTTGGGTTCCGACATTAGCCTTAACGATAATATCTCGGCTCTTATTCACGCCTTCGCATTACAGTCGCGTTGTACTCGCCAACTGTTACCGAAATGGGATATCGGTGTGGTTCTGTGTGCTCTGATTATACCACCTTTTGAACCCTTAGAGTCCGCGTCTATAAAAACTGTGTTTTATAAGACGGCCGTCGTGGCGGCGTTTGCTTTGGCGTCCAGACTGTCTATACTTCATGCTCTTGAAAGATCTTCTATGTCCTGGACAGCGGATCGGTCCTGCATTTCTTTTCGGCCCATTCCTGAATTTTTCGCCAAAATGACTCGAGGACGATCTTCTGCTATGTCCTGTTCGAGCCATCCGCCACTATCTTACTCGTGCCGATCCGTTCGCGGCTCTCGGCTACGGTTATTCTGTCCCTTCGCCTATCAGCAAGGCTTGACATTTAAAAAAGCCGCGTAGTTGAAGAAGACCATAAAATAGTCTTATCAATTGGCAGAAGGTAGATATACCGTTGACGCCCCACTACTATCTTCTGCTTCTTCTAATGTGATTCGTGCCATCGCTGCGTCATGGCATGTATGGAAGAACTGACCCCTTCATGACATTGTCCTGTCTTGTGCCTGAACAATTAACTCCACGTTCACCTATATCTGTCTGAGGGATATGACAGTGCAATCAATAGTGTGATCACGCTTGGGCCACTGTGGCTACCCAGCACATGAGTAATTTCAGAAAAGAGGGGGGGGGGGGCGGCAAAATGGTCACCATCGCAGCAAGACAGCCATCTTGCTGTATCATCTCATCTCATCTCATCTCAGTCATATTATTATTATTACATATATTATATGATAATAGGCATCTCAGAAGGTAGAAATAAGTCAGTTTGACCGGCCGTGGATTCTATAATCACCAATGAAGGCCTAACACCGGGATAGGGTGTACTCCTAACTGAAATTTGCTTCTGTTCTTCAGAAACTGACTTCCTTCTAGATGATCTCAGCTGGGTCCTCTGTGCTTTCAACTCAAAAGACACCTGCTCCAGACCTAGAGTCAACATTAGTGATGCAAGTACAGAGAGTTGACGAATGTGTAGCAGGACCCAGGGAGCAAGCACGGTCATTTCCAACGCATCGTTCATCACTCCAAGTATGGTGACTTGACCCAAGAAGCTTGCGGACTGAGAGTGGTGTGGACTTGGCGACCCTCTAAGCTCAGCCAGTATTCGCTCTCCCCTGACTTAAGGTCGACCAAGGATCTCCCTGTATGCAAAGGCCGTTCGTTTTTACTCCCCCTAGTCATACAGAGTCTACCAAGTAGGACCTTCTGCTGCCGATGTTGCCCCGGGTATCCTTACAACTTGGTGGAATTGTGAACCACGCCACGAACACTGCTACATGGATGGAGACAATCAGAAGATAAGTAGAACTGTATCAATTCCTTCAATTACCCTATGCGTCTTTGACCAGGGTTTAACTTGATGAGTAATAATGTCTCAGATTTATACCCATGTCTGTGTCGTTCCAGCGATTACTAGTCTGCTATGGGAGTTACCACAAGGCCGAGATTCCCGCCTCCATATGTTGGTACTGTGGCATAGAATTGAAACAGGTTTAAGATTTGGGAATCAAATATCAAACATTTATAAACAATGTTTCTATTTGTTACCAAATCAAACCTGTTTCAATTTGATTGGCCCTCCCTCCGTCCCCTCATGCCGGCCTTAAACACTACAGGTCTCGGTAATCATAATGAGAATAGAGGGCGAGTATGGCTGCTGCAGAGTCTATATAGTAATCCTGCTGGAATGGGATGGGAGAGCTCTCCTAGGGGCGGACAACTCTCCGCTAGGGGAGCTAACTTTTAGTTTTAACTTCCGTTTTCTACGTTGTATCATCTTCCTGACGGAGATTAATAGGCATAGAATTGAAACATGTTTGATTTGGTAACAAATAGAAACATTGTTTATAAATGTTTGATATTTCATCCCCTTTGAAATCTGATGTGAGTAAAACATTTTATTCCCTCGATGACAACCAAGAGATCATTCTACAACTTGTCTTCATTATAAGCTTGCATCCATTCTTTTGCTGTTATTTTCAATGGACTGTTTGAGTAACAGCTGTTATGTACACATGTGCGTGCAGGGCTGGTACCGGTACAGAGTACACGCACCTGGATGGATATGATGATAATTATTCAAGTATCAGCATCCGCTCATCTCTGGTGATGCACCTCCGATATTTAATTTGAATCGTGCGAACATGAAACTTTCCAATCTTATTGCATAAGAATGTCGAATGTTATAAGAAGGGAGGCTGGGTAGCCGATGCATTGCAGCGAGTTTAATTTAAGGTGCAGACTTCTAGTTTATTTGCTTCTGGTCATATTTTGATAAATAGACAATACTCGACTGTTTAGGTTTTACCCCAAAACCATGGTGAAGTTCAGATGTATGCTGATCACAGGCATGACAAACAGCAGTTGTTTCTATGATTCCCAGACATAGATATATAAAAAAGGCTATAGGCTCTGGCCTTGGGAGTGGAGGGGGTGTAAATTCAAACTGGCGACCATGTGGGGTACCAGAAAAGTGATATTTTGGTCATTTTTCTTCAAAATTTGTGCTTTTCTGCTAGGTAAAGTGGACAAAAACAATTTTATTTCTCATCAGATTATTATTTACTTTACTAATTCATCCCAAAGAAAAACACACAAATAAAAAATTCGAAAAATCTGACTGAAATCTCCCATTTTTTTTAAATGTCACTGTGACGTCATCGTGGTGGCCATCTAGGATTTTATTTTACATTATCTAGTGGAGCTTCACTCAAAGCTATAGCGTGGTAAGTTTCAGCACTCTAACCTTCAGGATAGCAAATTTTGAGGGGGGGGGGGGGCCTTTCCATCCCTCCCCAGGCTGTGGTACACCGCAAATCGCACAGGCCAGATAGGGTTAAAGTCTTTCCCTGCTGAACATCTCACTCCCCCCTCTCTCGATGGGCGGACTAAAGTTTTCTAGGCTTGCTAAACATACTTCTGGGACACATCCATTACCCCTGGGTGGTAGTCCCCCTGATCGGGGAACGGAGTTACTCTCATCTCCCGAACTAAGCCTTGCTGCACCTCATAACCTTATATATTCTGAAAGCTGACATCATTGTACACGTACGAGCTGATCCCGGCGTCTATAGACACAGAGAACTTATACATAGAACTTTTAACAGGACGGTGTACATGTATGTAGCAAATGGAAGTGAGAATAATGGTCGCTCAAAGAGAACTCAACCTCGCACTACGCGCACTATAGTTCACGGACGGGCCCAGGTTGCCTTTGTTGAACGCGGGTCACCTCGGGACAATATGAACTTCATGGACGGGGAAGAGTGATCACCTCAATGTCGGATATGAGCAGATGTTTATCCTGTTGAAGGGATCCTAAGAAATGTCATTTCAACAAAAGCCAATTGACAACTAAATCTCTCACAAAGTAAATTGTGATTGTAGTTTTGTCACATCTAAACATGGTGGCGAATGAAACGCTTGTTCGACGTCGGGCCACACAGGTATTTGTTCTGAATACAAATTTGCATTCTTCAAACATTCCCTCATTTTTAGCCTCGGGCAAATTTTGTCCGAAGGATATTGTTGTCGTCAGCGTCGTCTGTCTGTCCGTCTGTTTGTCTGTCTGTGGACATGATATCTCGAGAAGGATTACATCCAGGCATTTTAAATTCATACCACATATGCACCTGGTGAAGGGTCAGAAGCCTACTGAAAATGACCGACCTTAACCTAATTTATCAAGGTCAAATTCTAATATTTGTTATATTTTTTAGAAAGGTGAGTTGTCTCACCTTTATTATGGGATCTAGAAAATTTCTGATTTTAGGGTTGTCCGAAGTACACGTATAAAAATAGTTCCAAATTGTTTATTCTTTCTCAGACCAGAATAGTTATCCTTCAGTGTATGACAGGCTTTGTAGGCCTATATATAGTCACTTAGCATGTACTTGTTCCCTTACCTGTATTAACTAATACTCTGTTATTTGTTTTCCTTCAAGATATCAGATTAATACACACTAAAGTATGGAAGCCTGCTATGGTCACTCTTCCAAAGATTGACCTCAGCTCAGAGAAATACAGTTCAGAAGGCAACATGTACATGTGTAAAGAGCTGCCCTACCATAGCTCTATGGGGCTGCACATGTATCAATGCTGGGTCTAGTTTCTGATGAATGAGGGGTCAAGCTAAATCTAGGTCATCACATGGACTGGTGTTAGGAATATATGTACATGTATGTAGTGAAATTAATGAATCAATTGAACTTAAACTTAGAAGTAATACTATCTGTCTGACTATCTGTCTGAGAACTGAAATATTCTGAGATGGATGTCTTGCCACTTGTTGTTTCATGCACTCATGTTTTCTAATAATTTCATTCAGTGCCAGTACCAGGAGTATGTATAATAGTAGTACCACTACATATGGATCAGCT
>JAVTVY010021786.1:0-85970 GCA_036873755.1 Hanleya hanleyi
ATAAAGGTTTGCGCCCGGTCTTGAAGATGTCTTTGAACGCCGCTATGAGATTTGCCCCCGTTTTCGTCCGGATGGGTACCACCCACGCATACTTGGATAGAATATCGATACAGGTCAATATATACCGATTCTCATCGTTGTGAGGTGCAAAGCGACTCATGTCCACTAAATCCGCTTGCCACTGGGCATCTATTCCGCCCACGATCACCCGGTTACGGGGAAAATGACGTCGGGCTGCTCGGTGCAAACTATAGGTGTCTTGAGTTTTTAACCAGTCTCGAACTTGAGTTCGACTGATGCCTTGAGAATGGGCAGCTCGAGAGAGAGCCGACAATGCACTATAGGCTGCCGGACTGTCGGGACTGTAGTATAAGTTATCCAACACCTTCTCCCAGCGCTTCATGGTGACAAAATGATGATGGACCCTGGCTCTATCGTTTATTTATAACAGGTATATCTTGGGCCTGAGTTTCTTTCTGATTTTCTTCGTGGACTTCCACAGTGGCCATGGTCAATGACCAGTCCAACTCGTCTGATGACCGCTTGATAAGCACTTCATCCACATCCACCACGGCATCATTCAATGCAGACCATAGATCAGGGTGAAGGGTAAAATGCACTGTACCTCCATCTAGCCGAGCCAATTGAGCAAAGAAAGGGCCGCGTCGGATGTACACATCGTGACACAAGTGGATGAGGTCGCCGTCCAGTTCACCAGACAACACCCTTTTGAATTTGGTCCAGCCCTCCCGGGACAGACGAATGTGAGCCGGGCACGGTTGTATAGGGTCCGTGTCTCCTACCACCTCCTCCATGATATCGACCTTATCCGCATACACGTGCAGGAAAACCTCGGGGGTCAAGCTGAAATACGCCAGTACTATATGCTCCGTCATGGTCAGTACGTGAATGGTACCAGATTTCACTGTCTCTCATATTTATAGGGAGAACCCCGTGAGATCAAAGGATCAGGTGGTCATGTCATTGGGCTGACTGAGTGTAGCGGGGTAATCAATGGCATCGTCGTCGGGTTCATGTAGTTGTTCATGGGGTTCAGCCAGGGCGTCCTCCATAGCACGAGCCCATGCCAATTGGTCGGGTGATCGGTCGTCCGGTGTAAACAACTGGTCCACAATAGGCACTACTTTCTCCAAGGCTGACCACACAAAGGGGCTTAGGAGGATACTTCGCGTAGGCTCTTGGTAGCGGCCCAGGCGTATGTGGACGGGCGGGTCGGAATATACGTAGATGGCATTGTCCAGGTGGATGAGGTCTCCGTCCAACTCACCGCTCAACACCCGTTTAAATTTAGTCCAGCCATCACGCTGTAGCGTCACCGTATTCGATAGCATCTCAGCGGGCGCCCAGTAAATAGCTTCATCGTCTTTCACGAGGATGACTTTATCTTGATAGACATATAACCCCACACTGGGTGTAAGAGGCAGGATGGCTCGTAGTGACATGCTTGCTCTAAATGTCGAAGGGAGAATGACACACACTCTGTCTCATCCCTCGTATTTATAGTGTCAATACCACAGCGCCAGGGTGAATAGGGCACAGACTAGTATGAGGCCAACCAGTCGGCGCTGGTTCCGGCGTGAGCGCTCCTGGTCCATAGCGCGAGCATCAAGGATGGCTGTCATAGTCCAGTAGTGGTGAGTGATGGCACGCCTCTCCATCGCTTCTGTGAACTCGTTCAGGATCTGGCGTCGTCCCTCGTTGTCGTCGCCATCTGCAAACATGGACCGGACCACTGCTCGGTAACCCGTGAATGAATTCACCACGGTGGCATACTGTAAAATGCGAGTCGCATGGGGCTGGATCTCCGCCATGGCTCTGTAGAAATGAAGGTGTGGATCCAGAGGGACATGTTTTATAGACCAGATGTAGCTCTACGGGTGTAGTCCGTGATACGTACTATTCTGATGGGTTAGTCCAAAAAAAAAAAAAAAAAAAAAAAAAGGGAGCAACAACAACAACACAGATTACAGATCAATCCTTTTATTATGCGTGAACAACATAGAAATGCATGTACTGACCTGTCTGTGGGAGGTTTCCCACAATGGCGTTCACCTTCGCGTCTTTTCGTGTACGTCCGTGTCTTTTCGTTAAAGTCCGTGTATCTTCGGTAAAGTCCGTAGGCATTGGGCAAGGAAGCTTTTTCGCGAGACCGAATCACCGCCAGACATGACTGCATCACCGCGGATGAATACATTCTTGCACTCACTCACACCACAGGTCGAGTGAGGTATCAAAGTGAAGCTTAGGTGAAGGAGCATCTAATGGACTGGGTGTGGGGTTGACATATCGATAAAAATGGATATGACCTTGAACTGATCACGTGACCTCCCCGTGATGACAAATACCCAGAACCAAGTCAGTACATGCATCCCATAGTCCCAGGTCACGCCCGAGTCACGCAGACCGGAAGTGACGTCATACACCTGCGCACAACCGTGATGGAAAAAACCCAGAACCAAGTCAGGACATGCATTCCACACAGGCAGAATGCAGGCAGGCAGACAGGAAGGCAGGCAGGCAGGCAGGCAGGGAGGCAGGCAGGCAGGTCAGGTCAGGTAAGTCAGATTGCAATGAATACACCCCTTTCCCTAAAAATTGACTCCTCTTATACGTTTTTCTATCCACCTCCCACCACACACGACACAAAAACTGGCCGCCATCTTGTACCCACCTCCCACCACACACGACACAAAAACGGGCCGCCATCTTGTACCCACCTCCTACCACACGACACAAAGACACAAAAACGGGCCGCCATCTTGTACCCACCTCCCACCACACGACACAAAGACACAAAAACGGGCCGCCATCTTGTACCCACCTCCCACCACACGACACAAAGACACAAAAACTGACCGCCATCTTGTACCCACCTCCCACCACACGACACAAAAACTGGCCGCCATCTTGTACCCACCTCCCACCACACACGACACAAAAACTGGCCGCCATCTTGTACCCACCTCCCACCACACACGACACAAAAACTGGCCGCCATCTTGTACCCACCTCCCACAACACACACACACGCATGCGCACACCACCCATTGTGACGTCACAAAAGGTTCTGCGCATGCGCAGTGAGGCGCTAAAACGCGAATTTGCTTGCTGTATACTACTGTGGTTTGTCAGGTACACAGTTGGGGTTTCAATATGTATATGTACTGACACGAACGTATAGTTTGTTATAAGTTCTCTATATACTACTGTTATATACGGAAACGTCTAGGGGCCACGATGAAGAAAAAAATTCTAAACCGGTATCTCGTAATTACGCGTTAGCTGTAGGCCTGTTTTGTATGTTAATCCAGAGAGTCGAATGGAGTCCAGCATAAGGTGTGATATTTTTCAATATCGATGCGTGCTTATGGGAAGCAAAAGTGAAAATAGAACGTTGAATCTACATACATTATTTTCAGATTTATTTCCGGGAAACGCGTAGGCGGCCCCTGGGCCATCGCATGTTGGTTTGACAGGATTCGCTTATTTAAGCTTTCTGTAAATCAGTCATATAGTTACGCGGGCTTACGCGTATTGGTTTCTAATGTTCCATGACGTAAAGGTCATCGTTTTGTATGTATTAAATATAACTAGAAAGTCAAATGGATTCAGGCACGAGGTATGTTTTTTTTATTATTCAATATCGATGTATGCTTATAAATGCGAAACAAACGTGAAAATAGAAACATAAATCTGCATACATTATGTTCATATTTATATCCGGGAAAACGGTTAGAACGCATCTCCGGCGATCTAAGACGTACCCCAGAACTTCCGGGGCCTAGGCGGCCCCCGGACCCGCGCCTGTTGTGCTGTGATAGTCGACACCCCTATCAACTTTCGCTAGATCCGCCCTTGGAAATTGAAAACATTCGCACCCCCCCTTTTGAAATCCTAGTGACGCCCCTGTGGTGTGTCTTAACTGTTTTGCAACTTGTACTCATTTTCCTCCTTTGGAGCTCCCATTTGCAGATAAAAGTTACTTCCCCTTGATCTACGAGGTGGCGCTGTCCGCACATGCGTACTCGAGCTCGTTCTCTTTTTCCCTCTGCAACACGAGACATGTTGTGACAAGGTCGCAGTGTGAGGGGAGGTCGAGATTGGCACATTTATGTGATAGCCGGTTTGATTTGATAAAAAATATTGAACATTGTTCACAAATGTCTTATATTTGTGGCTCAAATCTACACCTGCTATCACTGATACCAGACTCCCAACAGTGGTGGTTGGGACGCCGAACTTGTAGTTCCCGGCTCGAGATGCAGCGTAAGCCACCTGTGATGATCTAGATCTGGTAACCTGAAAATACTCTTAGAGATTTCCCCTGTCGTGAGAGAAGCGTAGGGATGTCAAAGAGCAACCAATAAGACGGCGAAGAAGGGGGGTATGTAAATACCGAACCCAGGCCGACTACTGGGGAACCAGTAGATCATGTTGTTGTAGCCGTCTTGACCGCTCTGTGAAATCCCTCCGCCTCCGGCATGACTGTTAGTGATACTTACCTCAGGCTTGGGACTTGCTTGCTTGCTGGACTTGACTGTGGCGTGGTTCGCCCCCCCCCCTCCCCCTTTTTACGAGAGGGCTAGTGGACTATGCGCTGGGCTGCTACTACAGGTCCTAGTGATACCCTGTCAGTCTGGACCTGATGTCTCGTAAATAGAAGCTGGTAAAAGTCGAGTTGGCTGTGCCTGCGCAGGACTGGACTATTCCATCTGACGATAGGTTCCTTCACAGGTGCCAGGAAATCGTGCGAAGATACTGATGCTAGTAGAAAAGGGGCATCCATTGCAAGTTGATACGCCTCGTGAATCATCTTCAGCCAGTGTGCTATCATATACTTGGTAACATCGGATGTCACCGTCCAGTATAGTGATAGACATAATAGGCGTCTGAATCCCCTTGCTGGATCTGTGCAAAGTAGATAATGGCGGATGGCTCTACTGGATAGAGAAGGAGCTCATCTTCCAATCCGTTGGCGAAGTCCGAAAGTGCCGGAATCGAGTATAGGTGTTGTTCACAAAGGCCAAAACGAGTAGGCTCATTCCTTGTTGGAATTCCGGGACCGGGCGGAAGAATGTTCTGAACCAACCCTCCGCTCCGGTGTGGGACTTTCTCTCCAAAGCGTGCCATTCAGATATCCCTGTTCCTAAGGTGAAGACCGTGAGGAAGGCTGTAAGATAGTGTTTTCACTGGACTTGACTGTAGAAAGTTCGAATGAATTACAAGCGTCTGGTCCGTCATTCATAATTCAGCCGTCGTGCATTAGAGAATATCCGTGTCCATAATCCAAAGACCTATTCCATATTCCATATAACAGTATCAGCACCAAATTCAAAAAGACAACCATAGTATACATAAACATAGGCTTGTTTTCTGCAAGAGAGAAGCGGTCAACAATTTTCAATGATGCCGGCAAGACGCGGATATTCTTTAATGGACGATGGCTGAATTATGAATGACGGACTAGACGCTTGTATCCTGATGTTCCAAAAATATCAAATCCGTACCGCTGATCAGTATTATTAATCCATAATATTCGTTGTAAAGTCGTCATCTAAGGAATGATGTATCTCAGTCACGCTTTGATTGTGACTGTTCATATGAATACCATGAGAAGTACATGGGTTGATACGGCCCCTAGCCCCGGGTTAAGCGGAATTAGACAGAAGTTACGAAACGTAACGCCATAGATCTTGCACGCTACGCTCGTATTTTGCTATCAGCATGCGATATGCATCGCCAAATTTGAGAAACTTTGAGTGGAGGCGCTTGGTGGTGTAACCCTGTTTTATAAGTTTCTGCAACAATGTTTTGTGACGTGATTAAACTCGTCACATTTAACAGACGTGATATGTATACGCCATATATTTCGGGTCCTAGCTCATGGACTACTAGGTGTATGAAACGTGCGTGGAGATCATCGACAGTGACCCGTCACAACCCCCACTGATAGTCATTCGACTGACAAGGAGTGGTTGGCGAAAACGTAACCTCATCCATCTGTGTTACGATGTCTACGTCCGTCGCAGTGGCTTCTTTGCTCAGTTGGCTCGACTGAATAGATCCACAATGCATTTCAACTTGAATCCCGAACTATGGTCCGCCTTTGAACAGGCCGGTGGTGGACAACGTGCTGGCCGAAGACCGGTTCCGCCTACGTGTTGGGCGTCAAGACGGCTTTGCAAGATGCACTGGCAGAGCTCAAAGAAATCCTACAGAAAGTGTTATTAATAAAGGGGTTTTAATCTACAAACATCAATCGTCATCAAGCGTTAGGATTAGGTCTTGGACAATTTATACTACAGCCGAGACAGCCCGGCTGCGTAAAGTGGAGTGAACGCACTCTACCAGTCTGCCAAGCCCCATGGGATTCGTCGATCACAAGTCCAAGCCTGGCTAAAGACCCAGGGCACCTATATAACTTACATCGAGCTGCCCGGCGCCATTTTTCAAGGAACCGGGTCATCGTCGGAGGCATGGACAGTCAATGGCAAGCAGATTTGGTCGATATGTGTGGCTTTGCTCAACACAACGATGGCAACCGCTATCTCTTGACCTGCATCGATATCCTGTCGATATATGCCTGAGTCGTGCCCATCCGGACGAACACGTGGAGTTTCTCAACAACGCCTTCAAACAGATCTGTAAGACCGGGCGCAAACACATGTACTTACAGACCAATGAAGAGACAGAATCCATCAACAGATCCTTTCAGCAGTTTCTGAATAAAACCACAAGGTGTCATTCTTTCACACGTGCAACGACACCAAGGCCTTGGTCGTCGAGAGGTTCAATGGCACCTTCAAAGGCCGCATGTACAAGTATTTCACCTGTAAGAATACACGGCGGTACATCGATGTTCTTCCCCAGTTGGTGGTTGGGTACAATCGGATCTTTCAACGCAGTATCCAGAGAGCCACCATCCATGTAAAGCAGTGTAACGAAGTCCAGCCGCCCTATATCCTCGGGCATCCAACGTCCATGTCCCTGTAAATTCCAGCGTGGTGATCAAGTGCGGTTCAGTAACGCCAAGGGCAGGTTCGAAAAATCAAACCTCCCCAACTTGAGCAACGAACACTTTGTGGTCACTCATCACCTACCCCGTGAACCCACGGTATATCAATTGGAAGATCTCCAACGGGAACCCCGGGAAGGCACGTTTTTTGACGTGGAGTTACAGCCCGTGGAGAAATCCACAGCAGATTACTACCATGTTGGAACGCATCCTGAAGACCGAGCGACGACGAGGCAAGGCGTATCACTTCGTGAAGTGGCAAGGCTGGCCGAGTTCATTTAATTCGTGGGTCCTCGCCAACCAGATGAAACGGATATAAAGACGCTCCACAGGAATCGGTGTTCAGTCTGTCCTCAGACATGGACAGGGGGCGACTGCCGCTGACACTCCAAGCCCTCCAAGTGCTGTGATCACAGTGTTAGTCCTCCTGGGCTTGTTGTATGGGGTGTCTACTAGGACATGGACAGCGTCATCTCGCTGCTCAACCAACCAAGACCCTCTGTGACGGAGATTCTCATCAATAGAGACAGCTTCGGGTCGCGCTACTGAAAATGATTACGTGGGCATGTACTAGATTTACAAGAGCAGCCTACCAAGCCAGAGGATACAACTAAAACCATGGATCCGCACTGATAACACCCGTTTACCTGCTTGGTCTCGGGCTCGCAAAACCCAAAACCCAGTCGCGCAAAACCCACTCCGTCCAACATTCAACCACCATGATTGCACCACCCACTGCCCTTGTTCGTTCGCGTTACGGAGAGTGGCAGTTCGAATGACCGTCGACATGGAACCGGACGCCTTGATCTTCGTCAACGACACATGACAAAAATCCATGCTCAGGTGACCTAGCTCTTAACTGAAAGACAATCATTGTCGCCTCAGCTACATTTACATCGTACAGAATTCGAAGAAAACCAAAAGCATGACCGGATCAGCTTACCACCTGGTATTGTTTCAAAACACGAGAAATTTTTGTTTTCTTTGCTGAATTCGCCCCCCCCCGCTACGCCCCCCCCCCCCCTCTGTTCCGCCGTCCTGATATGACTGTACAGGAAAGCATCCCTTGGCACCCAACATTCAGACCCGAGAATACGGTGGCTTCTCGAACGTAGCTTTTATTGCAGCTGTTTATGTGGAGACTATGAAGTATCCACACGGCCCCTAGCACCGGTTTGAGCGGAATTTGATACGCTAGCTCGGGAGCTGTGATGACAGGCCAGCTCAAACTACTCATCTGATGTTAATGGATGAGCATCGTGGACGTATGATGGAGTAAACGTCTCAACATGGGGTAAATCTGTTAAATGCAAGAATACACAGAGAAACTAACCTGCAATGCCCGACGTCGTACGGCTTAAATTTCTCACCAAAACAATAAACCTACATGTATTTGTCAAATGACATGTACAGACCCGGTAGGGAGGCTAAGAATGTCCGTTGGCTACGAGTGTCCGGCTCCTATCTAGGACATTTTTCAACACATTGGAGATGTGTCCTCCCTTAGTTGCAATAGAGAAGGATATGAAAAGGGGCACTTCTCCCTAGGATACTCTAAGCTATCACACCGGCTTAAGCGGAATTAGATCTACGCTAGCTCGGGAGCTGTGATGACAGGCCAGCTCAAACAACTCATCTGATGTTAATAGATGAGCATCGTGGAAGTATGCTGGAGTGAACGTCTCAACATGGGGTAAATCTAGTAAATGCAAGAATATCCAGAGAAACTAACCTGCAATGCCCGACGTCGTACGGCTTAAATTTCCCACCAAAACAATGAACCTACATATATAGAAAGAAGACAAAATAACCCCACAGCACGGACAATTGCTCATCAACGTGAAGCAAACACCCATCGACTCGGGCTGCTGAAGCAAATCGTTCTCCGGGATATCCAATACGGTATGTTTATATGCGCAAAGGTTAAAAGTGTTGTGACACGAACTCGCCGTTAATTGAGCATCATGTCGGACCGGAAAGATACATCCACACTACAGAGATAGGCCCATCGGAGTTGGTCCAGATCTGTATACACGGGACAGACTGTGACCTCGTGGCCTGTCTGTTTGATACTACGTACAACATCTCAGAAGTCCAAGTCGCAACAGTGTAAACACCATAAGCTAGAATGATTGAAACTCCGAATAAGGATATCATTTTGATATATAATTCTATATTTTACACCATACCCTCGTCAAAAGGCGAGACTGCAAGGACACACGAATGATCTTGAACAAGGGAAGCGGCTCCATCTTAGAGCCTTGCCTCCCCCATGCACACAGGACTGTCGGGTCAATGATGAAGCATAAGAAAACGGCCCTGCTCGAACCACTAGACAAGGATATCGTGTCATATTTGATCGACATCATTTAAGTGACGGCGACGAAGTACACCTGTACAATCAGGCGCCCGAGCGGTACAGGACGTGTATGGTACAATACAAGATACCCGCCCCAGTAACAGCGAGCACAACGGCCCCGCCAGCTCATAATCGAAGACGATGAAAACGCTAGCCATGTGCGATCTAATGGTGAATAGGACGGAAAGCCAAATAGGCGAATAGGATGAAAGCACTCCCGTCAGAGGAACATAACCTAAAGCGCGAGCTGATCCTGACGGGTAATGTGAGCCTCAGCATCAGCAAATCATTGCAGCACATATTAGGAGAGAGAGAGCGCGAGCGAGAGAGAGAGAATTCAGGTTTAACGTCACATATTAGGACTGCTACGTCGTACCCACCGCCGAGCAGACAAAATCATGGTTGACTTTAAAACCAGCTAGTACGGTCTCTACATCATCATCGATATAAGGGATGATATCGGACGACCAGTCACATTGGCAAGTAGACAAGAGGCAGTAGGTACGTTTTAGACAGATACGATCTTCCAACTCTGAATAATAAGCCAGAGGGTGCCTATTTACAGGGTGCCTATTTACGTGTCAAAATCAATAAACACTATGCTATGCCAAACTTTGGCCAAGGAGTAAAAACGGTGGAAAATACATACTTCCAGTCGGCAGAACGTCCATACTCAGAGATCAAACTCAAGATACCAGCCCTGAGAGACAGACATGGCCATGGTGATTACTTGGATATCCATGAAGAGGAGGAACCAAGGGGATGATACCAATGACTCAGAAGTTGAAGACGAGCATGTGGATGGCTAAGATGGAAGAGCAGAACTTGGAGAAAGTGGGGATGCTTACTACCAGAGAAGACAGACCAGCAGGCATCAACCATTTGAGGGAGAAGACATCTTTAACCATAGGCCACACTTCCGCATGAAACCAGAGCCATTTAGTGTTAAAGACAATTGGATGGAATACATCTCTCATTTCCAAACCAGTGCCGATATTGGAGAATGAACATCCAAAGAAAAGGCTCGAGCTTTGGCTGCTACATGTAGCCTCAGAAGCCCTGCTATGACGTTTTACATAGTCTTGCCACTGGGAGAGATACGATGTTTTGAGATTTAGAGCACATGGTTGGAGCAGCGTTTTGGAAGTAGTCAGCAACAAAATCGATGGTTGTCCAAGCTGGAGGCTAGACGACGCAAACCTGATAAATCAATCGCCGCCTTAGGAAATGACCTCAGACAGATGGACCAGAAGGCATACGTTATGTTAGACGGTAATGTTCAAGAATCTTTGGCTGTGAACCAGCTATGCAAATCTGCGGCATTGGAAATGAAATTAAGATTACAACACATATAAGGGAAGTGGGAAGAGGGACCGACATACTGACAGAGCCACATGACTTCACAGTATAGTCTTCTGGTTAACCTATTCTAAAGCACATACCAAGGCTAACGATTCGTGATATGTGTTGTATCTCCGGTACGCTTTTATCGCCAAGGAGTGTCAGACCATTGCCAGCGCTATACAGGTTATTGAGAGGTATGGAACAATCGTTGGGATCCCTGCCAAAGAAAAGGGAAGCCATTAGTTCGGGCTACAACTTTCTAGAATTTCTTCAAGCCAGAGCAGGTTAACAGAAAATACCAGAAGGGCAAAGAACCTTCAGTGAGCGAACTAGTCAAACGCTTAGAGAAACTGGAGTGTGAAAATGCCAGAAGAGGCAATCAAATTACAACACATATAAGGGAAGTGGGAAGAGGTGCCGACATACTGACTGCGTCACATGACTTCACAGAATAGTCTTCTGGTTAACTTATTCTAAAGCACATACCAAGAATCTAAGGATTCGTGATATGTGTTGTATCTCAGGTACGCTTTTATTGTACCTGTTCATGTGGCAACTTGGATGATATGACCACACGGCCCCTAGCACCGGCATAAGACAGACAACCCGAACCTGCCTCATTTGCGACTCATCCGACCTCTGTTTACAGGCAATGTCCATACAAAGCAGCTGTGCAGGGAGGTGAGACGTTGAACATTGGCCATGGAAACGAGATTCCGTCAACCCATTAGGTCAGGGGCTGAAGGATAGGAAGAGGCCTTACATCGGGCCTTACAGACTAGTCTTTTGTGTTAATTGCCGTCATTTACATCTGACGACGATACAGCTCACCAATCTTCAATGTACGAGTTGTCACAGCGAAACAGCTCACCAATTACCAGTATACGAGTTGTTAGAGCATTTCCATCATAGCTCTCTAGATTTGTATCTAATACCGCTTATGCCGGTGCTAGGGGCCGTGTGGTCATATCATTCAAGTTGCCACATGAACAGGTACAATAAAAGCGTACCTGAGATACAACACATCTCTCGAATCGTTAGATTCTTGGTACGTGCTTTAGAATAGGTTTACCAGAAGACTATACTGTGAAGTCATATGACGCAGTCAGTATGTCGGCACCTCTTCCCACTTCCCTTATATGTGTTGTAATACTACGGCAGCTGTCATCTGCCAGAAGCATGCCATTGGAACTTCTTATCAGATGACGTGTCTGAACACCTCAAGGGCACAACACGTATTGAGCAGCTGCAGAAGACGTTCAACAAGTGGGACAATGGACTCTGTGTATCTACTACGCTTCCTGGATTAAATGAAGAATTCCATATGTTGGTTGACACCTGGTGCATATTTAAAGTCATCAACCATATTGGAAAGCATCAGTGACAAATCCATTCATGGTGCAAATGTACAGACGTTCCATTGGAAAGCTAGCTTCAAATTGGGCCTCAACAACATCCACTACAATCAGATAATGTTGATATATAACATAACATCTGAAGGGATGTTGAGACAAGATTTTCTGCTTTCACACATCCTTGGGATTGACTATAAATGATTCAAGCTGAGAACTAGAGACAGAGATATCCCATGTTGGATCAGGGGGGAGACAGAGATGATCTGCCATGCACAGGTAGGCGAAATTGCATATCGCTCCCAACTACTGGAGTGCAACCAGAATCTGTCATGTGGGAGAATCTCCGTATACGGTTTACCAGGAAATGAGCACGTCGCAGCAGCAAGACTACTGGAGCCATCTGGTAGCTTCTTCAAAGACAAGACCATACGCCTAATCCATGGTAGTGTGGAAACCCAATCCAGGCCCATGGTAGTTAAATTGGTCATCCTACCAGTCGAGCACTGTGTTTCTAGATGTTCTGGAAGGGTATCTGAAGATTTGCTGGTGGAATCATGGACAGCAGAATATCGGACTGGTTGTTGGTCAGAGTTGACATCACCAATTCTCATACTCGGATAGTCCACTTGCATGAAAATGATGGCAAATCCCATGCTCAGCTGCTTAATAAGTATCATGCTGTGTTTGCTAAGTCGTCTGCTGATTTGGGCAAGACAAACAAGGTCCACCATCAGATTAATTACAAGCGTCTGGTCCGTCATTCATAATTCAGCCGTCGTCCATTAAAGAATATCCGCGTCCATAATCCAAAGACCTATTCCATATTCCATATAACAGTGTCGGGCCTTACAGACTAGTCTTTTGTGTTAAATGACGTCATTTGCATCTGACGATGATACAGCTCACCAATCCCCGTGTACGAGTTGTCACAGCGACACAGCTCACCAATTACCAGTATAAGAGTTGT
The DNA here is from genome assembly GCA_036873755.1 of Hanleya hanleyi. NCBI lineage: Eukaryota > Metazoa > Mollusca > Polyplacophora > Lepidopleurida > Hanleyidae > Hanleya > Hanleya hanleyi. The sequence continues at coordinate 13,062 of JAVTVY010021786.1, forward strand.
CAGAGCATTTCCATCATAGCTCTCTAGATTTGCTAATACCGGTGCTAGGGGCCGTGTGGTTATGTCATCCAAGTTGCCACATGAACAGGTACAATAAAAGCGTGCCTGAGATACAACACATATCACGAATCGTTAAATTCTTAGTATGTGCTTTAGAATAGGTTAACCAGAAGACTATACTGTGAAGTCATGTGGCTGTGTCAGTATGTCGGCACCTCTTCCCACTTCCCTTATATGCGTTGTAATTAGCACCAAATTCAAAAAGACAATCAAAGTATACATAAACATAGGCTAGTTTCCTGAAAGAGAGTAGCGGTCAACAGTTTTCAATGATGCCGGTAAGACATCACTATGTTCCAAAAATATCAAATCCGTATCGCTGATCAGTATTCTTTATCCATAATATTCGTTGTAAAGTCGTCATCTAGAAATGATGTATCTCAGTCACGCATTGATTGTGACTGTGCGTATGAGCACCATGGGGATTTTGAAGTACGTGGGTTCATACGGCCCTTAGCTTCGGGTTAAGCGGAATTAGACACAAGTTACGAAAAGTAACGCCATAGATCTTACACGCTACGCTCGTATTTTGCTATCAGCATGCGATATGTATCGTCAAATTTGAGAAACTTTGCGTGGAGGCGTTTGGTGGTATAGCCCTGTTTTATAAGTTTTTGCAACAATGTTTTGTGACGTTGATTAAAATCGTCACATTTAACACAGGATCTAGCAAATGCTACTAGACGAGATATGTATACGCCATATGCAGGTCAGTAGTATATAGGGGACGGATCCGGCCTTATTTTCCAGGGAGGTAACTTGGTTCCCCTTTTTCCGCCAGGGGGTGCCACCAGTCCCGTATGGCGTCACTTCCGGTCTGGGTGAATGGCGCGTGACCGTATGACGTCACTTCCGGTCTGGGTGAATGGGGCATGACCTGTGAACATGAAAGGATATGTACTGACCTGTCTGTGGGTTTTTTCCACAATGTCGTTCATCTCCGTGTCTTTTCGGTGAGGTCCGTGGGAACATGTACTGACCTGTCTGTGGGGTTTTTCCCACAATGTCGTTCACCTCCGTGTCTCTTCGGTCAGGTCCGTGTCTTTTCGGTGAGGTCCGTGGGAACATGATAGGAGATGTACTGACTTGTCTGTGGGTTTTTTGCACAATATCGTCTACCTCCGTGTCTCTTCGGTCAGATCCGTGTCTCTTCGGTGAGGTCCGTGTTTTTTCGGTGAGGTCCGTGAAGATGTCACGGATATCACCGAAGAGACACGGAGGTGCCCGACGAGGTCACCGAAAAGACACGGAGGTGACCGGAGACTCACGGAGGTCACCGAAAACACCCGAATGTCATCATCGAAGAGTCACGGAGGTGACCGAAAAGACACGGAGGTGACCGAAGACACACGGAGGTCACCGAAAAGACCCGAATGTCACGAAAAAACGTATAAAAGTGGAAATTTTTAAGGGTTTGCTGCAATCATTGGCCTGCCGAACGGAGCTACCTGACCAGCCTGCCTGCCCAGCCTACCTGACCAGCCTGAACCACTCTGACGACAGGAGCTACTTGCCTGAGCCTCACTGCAGCTTGAGACGTGGAGAAGATTTTCCAGGGGATCCAGGAGCGCCTCCGGCTGAAGTCTTGCCCGAAGACGAGCGTGTGAGTGAGATTTATCGACGTCACTGGACCACCATACGCCATTGTTTTCACCGTCACCGTCGTCTATTGGACTTGTATAACTTTCGACTGCAGGACCTCGCGTATCTTTCTACTTACGCCGAGAACATTTTTACAGACCAGGTGACAGCTTTCAAGTTGAATATGACATTCGGCTACATCTTGCGGCACAAAGAGACGGACCAGTTGCGGTATTTTTAACCCAGCAATAATACCTATGTGTTTGATCAACCCTTCACGGTCACGGATGCAATTTCTCTGGAGCCACTCATCGACCAACTGACTACGTTGGATCCATTGGAATGGGCTCGGTTGCAACGTCCCAACACCAAATGGACTGTAGAAATGGTGACGAACGTCACATTTTTCATCACGAAAATGAGAAATCACCCCATCGGCGCTCCTGTCACTCTTCCACCTTGGCTGCTTCATAGAAACGGACTGTATGCATTAACGGGAGGCAAAAATGGACCCCACAAAGACCGGATATGTCTGTTTCGGTGTTTGGCCGTGCATGTGGACGAGTGTAATCCCAAGGTTTGTGAGAAAGTGGCCAATGGCTATTGGAGACAGTATTATGAGCGGCAGTTCCGGGGAGTCTCAGCTCACCAATTACCAGTATACGAGTTGTCAGAGCATTTCCATCATAGCTCTCCAGATTTGTATCTAATACCGCTTATGCCGGTGCTAGGGGCCGTGTGGTCATATCATCCAAGTTGCCACATGAACAGGTACAATAAAAGCGTACCTGAGATACAACACATATCACGAATTGTTAGATTCTTGGTATGTGCTTTAGAATAGGTTAACCAGAAGACTATTCTGTGAAGTCATGTGACGCAGTCAGTATGTCGGCACCTCTTCCCACTTCCCTTATATGTGTTGTAATTTTTACCTGTATATGGCGAGATTCTGCTGGTGGACGTTTCGTCCCCGAGGCCCGCCCCCTGTACAGACCTTTTGGTCTTTGATATATGTTGGCATTTGTGGGAAGTTGATGCTGGGTCGACATCGGGCCTTACAGACTAGTCTTTTGTGTTAAATGCCGTCATTTACATCTGACGACGATACAGCTCACCAATCTCCAATGTACGAGTTGTCACAGCGAAACAGCTCACCAATTACCAGTATACGAGTTGTCAGAGCATTTCCATCATAGCTCTCTAGATTTGTATCTAATACCGCTTATGCCGGTGCTAGGGGCCGTGTGGTCATATCATCCAAGTTGCCACATGAACAGGTACAATAAAAGCGTACCTGAGATACAACACATATCACGAATCGTTAGATTCTTGGTATGTGCTTTAGAATAGGTTAACCAGAAGACTATTCTGTGAAGTCATGTGACGCAGTCAGTATGTCGGCACCTCTTCCCACTTCCCTTATATGTGTTGTAATTTTTTCCTGTATATGGCGAGATTCTGCTGGTGGACGTTTCGTCCCCGAGGCCCGCCCCCTGTACAGACCTTTTGGTCTTTGATATATGTTGGCACTTGTGGGAAGTTGATGCTGAGTCGACATCGGGCATTACAGACTAGTCTTTTGTGTTAAATGCCGTCATTTACATCTGACGATGATACAGCTCACCAATCTCCAATGTACGAGTTGTCACAGCGAAACAGCTCACCAATTACCAGTATACGAGTTGTCAGAGCATTTCCATCATAGCTCTCTAGATTTGTATCTAATACCGCTTATGCCGGTGCTAGGGGCCGTGTGGTCATATCATCCAAGTTGCCACATGAACAGGTACAATAAAAGCGTACCTGAGATACAACACATATCACGAATCGTTAGATTCTTGGTATGTGCTTTAGAATAGGTTAACCAGAAGACTATTCTGTGAAGTCATGTGACGCAGTCAGTATGTCGGCACCTCTTCCCACTTCCCTTATATGTGTTGTAATTTGGATGTCGTGGAAACTCTGTTCAGCATCAATATCTTTGTATACCGATTACGACGCGAGGATGACATATTTGTGGCTGAATTGGTTCATCGCTCAACAGAACGGTATGCTTCTACGATGAAAGTCAATGTCTTCGACGACAATGGGGTGAGTCATTTTTCGCTGATCCACGATATGAGCCTGTACGCGCAATCCTACAGTTGTGCCCAATGCCATCGGGTGTTTGACCACTCTGGGCACCTACATCGACACGAGAAGATTTGTGACAACGCTGTGAAACGCAAATTTCCTGGTGGCGTGTATCATAACACGCCTACTATTTTCGAAGACCTGGCTGATGAGGGTCTTGTCATACCACTAGAGGACCGTTATTTTCCCTACCGGGCGTGTTACGATTTCGAGGCCCTGTTGGAGCTCATGGACATGTTCTCAGCCAAAACGCAGTGGACACAGCGCCATATTCCCCTCAGTGTGAGCATTTCCACCAACGTACCCGGTATGACGCTGCGCCCGTCTGTTTCGTGTCCACTGGGGACTCCCATGAGTTGATTACTCGAATGATGGAGTATTTAGAGGCAGTGAGTGCGGCCAGTACGGAATTGTTGGTGTCCAAGTTCGAGGACGTACTGGACCAACTGGACGACCGGATTCCTACACCCGGTGTAGCCGACGATGAAGAGTCGGAAACGAAGACGGAGTCGGAGTCGGAGCCGGAACCCATGCAGTCGCAGGATGTACCTTTACCTAAACCGTATGCGGAGAAATTGAAGTTACGGTTCCTACAATACCTAGGCCAGTTACCTGTGCTCGGCTTCAATTCGGGGCAATACGACTTGAACATGGTGAAGGAATTTCTCTACCCTTACTTGGCCCAGTCCGATACCATCAAGTCCGTCATCAAAAAGATCAACAACCACATGGCCCTCACCACCACATCACTCTATTTCCTGGATGTACGCAACTACTTAGCTCCAAATTACAGCTACGATCAGTGGCCAAAGGCATATGACTGTGCACAAACCAAAGGGAGGTTCCCTTACACCTATATGTCAACGCTCGACCGCTTGGAGGAAACACAGTTACCACCCCGGGACGCGTTCTTTGACGATCTGAAGCAAGTGGAATGTCCGGAAGACACGTACCGGGAACTACAGCAGGTATGGAACGACCAACATATGCAGACCTTGCGAGATTTCCTGGTGTATTATAACAACTTAGACGTGGTTCCTTTCCTCGAAGCGGCCGAGAAAATGGTTCAACTCTTTCGTCGTGAGATGCACGTCGACATATTCAAAGAGCGCTCGAGTTTACCGGGTCTCGCGCTTCGCCATCTTTTTCAAGATTGTTCCACGTACTTCTCGCTGATACAGCAAAAAGACGCGGATATGTATGATTGTTTAAAGCAGAACATCGTCGGCGGACCTAGCCTTATTTTCCACCGTTATCACGAGAAGGACGTCACTACTCTCCCCGGTGGGAAACCCTGTGCCAAAATCATCGGATTTGACGCCAATGCCCTGTATCTGTGGTCACTCGCCCAACCTATGCCCAGTGGGCATTATACACGCTGGTTGGCGGAAGGCCAGCATTTCACACCGCAACGTACACCTTACAAGCATCTGGCTGACCAGTGGTTGGACTGGGAAGCCTCTCGACGGGGAATTTCTATACGCCATCAGACCAACGCCACAGAGGAGCGCATAGGAGATCGTCGACTCCCCGTCGATGGGTTTGCCCTTGTGGGTAGAACACCGACCGTATTCCAGTTTTATGGATGCTATTGGCACGGCCACGAATGTCATTTCAGCGCTGGACGCTTCAACCAACGATGTGGGAAATCGGCGAAAGAATTACGGGAAGAAGTCCAGGAGAACGGCGATTACATCAAAGAGAGGGGATACCACCTCATCGAAATGTGGGAGTGTGAATTTCACACCCTGTGCCAGGCCCTCCCACATTTACGTCGTTTCCTTAAAGCGCGCGAGTACCCTCTCAGTCGTCGGCGACTCCTGACTCTGCCACAGATGTTCGACGCCATTCGTTCCGGGGACCTCTACGGCTATGTGGAATGCGATCTGCATGTTCCCGACACTCTCAAGCCACTCTTCGCCCAGTGCCCACCTATTTTCAAGAACACACTGGTGGGTCGGGATGACATTGGAGACACCATGGGTGCCTATGCTGAGCAACACGAGTGTTTGCCCCGACCTCGACGGATGTTGATTGGCAGTATGTGGGCAGAGAAAATCTTGCTGGGTACCCCTCTGCTACAGTGGTACATCAGCCACGGCCTGGAAGTCACGCGCGTGTACCAAAACTTACAGTACGTACCCAACGCCGGTTTTGCGGGGAATGTCGACATCGTGACGTCTGCCCGTCGTCAAGGTGATCAAGATCCGAGTAAGGCCATCATCAGTGAATCGTGGAAGCTCACGGGCAACGGCTATTATGGCAAAACGGTCACTAACCAAGATATGCACATGAACGTCAAGATCTGTACCACCCCACAGGCCCGCAAAAAAGTCAATTCCCCTCTGTTTCGATCCGTCGAGGTCATCGATGACGAGACGTATGAAGTCAGTTCAGCCAAAAGGGTCATTCGTTACAACCTACCCCTCCAAATTGGATGTATGGTATACCAGGTGGCCAAGCTGAGGATGCTCCAGTTTTTGTATGATTTCATGGGTGTGTATTTTAATCCATCAGACTGGCAACTCATGGAGATGGATACAGACTCTGCTTACATGGCCGTGTCTAATGCGGATTGGGAGTCCCTGGTCAAACCCGAGTTACGTGCACAGTATGAGGCGGAACGGAACCAGTGGCTACCTCGACGTGACCATTACCAGTACGACAAGCGGACGCCGGGTCTCTTCAAGTTGGAGTGGAGTGGCGATGCGATGATCGCTCTCTCCTCGAAGACGTATTACTGTTACGGTGGAGACCAAAATAAGATTAGCTGCAAAGGGGTGAACCGGCGCGATCCGTCCATCGACAAAGCCTTGTACCTGAACGTGCTGCAAAGCCAGGCCAGTGCGAGTGGGACTAACAAAGGATTTCGCGTCGTGGACCACCAGATGCGGACGTACATCCAGAAACGAGACGCCTTCACCTTCTTCTACCCCAAGCGGAAAGTCCTTCCCGATGGCATCAGTACCACTTACCTGGACTTGTGAAACTATGACATTTGATATACTTTTCATGATACGAGTTAAAACTATAACTGTAAAGAAAGTCAGAAGGGTCGCCAGTCCTAAGTGCAGGGCGTGGGTTCGAATCCTACGCTCTCACAGTTTTTACACACCACCTGTATTCTTTTGTACATATTCTATACATTCTTGTTCACTTGAATAAAAAAAGTCAAAAACATCACTTGTGTTTTTTCATGAATTTTTTTTATTGAACATCAATGAACGTCAGAACAACAACGTCATAACAAAAACAATGAGAACACACACATTGAATCAATTAAGACAACCAGAGAAATGGGGCATGCACATTAAAACGAGAGGCAGTCCAGTCGTATACGAGTACATCACGGTCTTCGGCTTGAGAATAATCATCAAACATTTGTATGATCGTTTGCATAGAATGTCCTCTACTCCGGTGAGTTAGATAAAACACACAGTACTGTCCGCATACACTACTCAAGGGTCCTTGTAATCTTTTAGTATTCCAACGCCACACTGTAGTAGATACGCCCATGAACTTCACCAAATCGGGATGCAGGGGTGCAAGTCCGTAGGAATCAAAAGTATTCGCCTTGGCCCAGGGTGTCCACGTACACAGCCACCCAATTTTCACCGGGTCGAGTACCAGGGTCTGTATTCAGGATGTAGGCTGCTGGGGTGGCTGGGGTGGTGGGAAACACATTGCGTGGAAACACACCTCGAAAGGGTACCCTACGATCTCGCTGGAGTATGGCCATCAGCTGCTCTGTATCCATGACTCTAGCTGGCGTAGTCACACAGGACGTTTCTTTGCTGATCCACGGTGATGACGTTATCAAACTCGGCGTAGCAAATCACGTTAATTACAACACATATAAGGGAAGTGGGAAGAGGTGCCGACATACTGACTGCGTCACATGACTTCACAGAATAGTCTTCTGGTAAACCTATTCTAAAGCACATACCAAGAATCTAACCATTCATGATATGTGTTGTATCTCAGGTACGCTTTTATTGTACCTGTTCATGTGGCAACTTGGATGATATGACCACACGGCCCCTAGCACCGGCATAAGCGGTATTAGATACAAATCTAGAGAGCTATGATGAAATGCTCTGACAACTCGTATATTGGTAATTGGTGAGCTGTGTCGCTGTGACAACTCGTACATTGGATATTGGTGAGCTGTATCATCGTCAGATATAAATGACGGCAATTTAACACAAAAGACTAGTCTGTAAGGCCCTATGTCGACCCAGCATCAACTTCCCACAAATGCCAACATATATCAAAGACCAAAAGGTCTGTACAGGGGCGGGCCTCGGGGACGAAACGTCCACCAGCAGAATCTCGCCATATACAGGAATAAATTACAACACATATAAGGGAAGTGGGAAGAGGTGCCGACATACTGACTGCGTCACATGACTTCACAGAATAGTCTTCTGGTTAACCTATTCTAAATCACATACCAAGAATCTAACGATTCATGATATGTGTTGTATCTCAGGTACGCTTTTATTGTACCTGTTCATGTGGCAACTTGGATGATATGACCACACGGCCCCTAGCACCGGCATAAGCGGTATTAGATACAAATCTAGAGAGCTATGATGGAAATGCTCTGACAACTCGTATACTGGTAATTGGTGAGCTGTTTCGCTGTGACAACTCGTACATTGGATATTGGTGAGCTGTATCATCGTCAGATATAAATGACGGCAATTAACACAAAAGACTAGTCTGTAAGGCCCGATGTCGACCCAACAGTTCCAACCGTAAGTTTCCTTTCTTGAGCAAGGCCAGTTGATGATCGTGTTCCAAGGTAGGGGTGAGGTCGAAGGCGAACAAAGTCTACCCACGGCCAAAGTCTCGTCGAGTGATGGTATTTACTTCGTCCTGATTGTTTTGTCCTGTGGCTGTAAACAGGTTCAGGTAGCTCCGCACATAGTTATTGTTACCAAAATCCGGTTGTAACGGACGGGCTGGAATTTGATGCCCGGCCACGTACAGTGCCAAAAAGTTGACGTTGAAATGTTGAAAGTGGAACGGATTCTCATCCCACTGTCCATTGAAACTGGTGTTGGTCACACACGCCAGGGTAAGACGTTTAGGGAGATCCCCTAGAAATAAATTTTCACGATTGGCCATCATCGTACCTGCTGGCACAGAGAACACCTTGGTCTGTACGCGTCGGATGGGGTACAGGGCTGGTTTTTTCGATAAGGCTTCCATGTGACTCACCAACACGCCCTGTTGCAAATCCACCGTACGGACAAACAGGGCTACATCTTCTATGATGATCTTGTAATTGGGGGCATCTCCACCGGCCATCAAGGCGAAAGTGGGTGGGGAACGGATCAACTTGATCTTGATGGATACACCGTTCATCATGTAGCGGTCTTGCAGGAACAGATCGGCGTGCAGTCGTCCCATCATATCGACGGACCGGCTACGGACTGTAAACTGCCTGCGATGGCCGAACACAGCATTGGGAATGGTCACGGCATCCATCATTCCGGGCGTATCCCTGTAGTACTGCGAGGCTTGCAAGTGTGTTTTTTGGCATCTTCTCCGTACGAAAACAGCGTCTCGATGTAGGCTCGGTACGGGTACGTATTGGTGGACGTACTGATGAGTTTATCGTTCAGACTGATATCCACCTGTTGGAACAAGGAGTGCAGCCAAAGATTCACCGGGGCTACCACCGCATCGTTCCCGATGGGGTCCCCGTCTCCGTCCACTATTTTGGCTTTCACGTACAAGTACGTGTGGGCTAAATCCAGGTAGGCCGTATCTCTGTTTTCAATGGTAAATGGCAGCGGTCCCGTGCCCGTCAGGCTAGCCAAGGGTCGATGTTCTACCCAACGTCCTTCGGCGACACTGGTCTGTGTGGGTGGAATAGTCCACAAATCCAATTCACTGTTGGTAGGCGGACACGACTCGGAGTGAATGAATGCCATTATGCGAAGATGTCTCTCTTACCCTTCTTCTTCCGGGGTGTGCGTCGTCGGTGTGTCGGTCGTCGAATGACTCTTCGCTGTGCCCGTGGTTGGCTTTTAAGGGCTTTGGCGATCAAGACGCTGCCTGCTTCTTGGGCCCGTCGTTTCAAGGCTTGTCGGGGTGCCGTTCCTCCCAAGACATAACCGGCCACGCGCAGTCCACTGCGTACCGCTTGTTTACCCACCGCTTTTACTCCCCGTGTCACCAAGGGCAAGAACGTTTTGACGATGCAGTATGTTACCCAACCCGTGACCTCGTTGCATGCGTGCACCGCTAAAGATGGGCAAGCTAACTCCCGTCGGCATAGCTGGCCGTATGGCACTGGTAAGGCACGTACATTATACGAAGTGAGGAGAATGTGCTTGTCGGAAATGAAGTGTCACCACCACTTTCCCTCGTTCGAATGCGACCGGGCGTCCCGTGTCATCTCTTATATCCACCGTGATCGTGTTGATATCGGTGTGTCGTACGGGCAGGTAGAGTATGTGGTTGAAACTCTGGGTCACTTGATCGCCATACTTCTTTTTAATGGGCACCACCCGTAACAGAGGAGTGCTCACATCGCCCACAATATGGCTGTCCACCGCGTCCGAGTAGACGTGGAGTCCGTACATACCCACTTTCGTATCCATCACAACATCGCCTGTGTCGGTGGTGGGACCCGTGTAGACGCTGTAAGGGAGACCTAACATTTGCTGTAGCCTAGGACTGAGTTTCACACTCACGTTGGGGCTGAGCAGGATACAGGCCTTGTCGTTGTGTGCGTTGTAATCCAAGATCACGTGATTCTTGAAGGGATAGGCATTGACGGGTCTTGAACTATTCGTCACCACCCGTAGACACTTATAATTCAACAATGTGGTCAGACCCTCTATAAACGCCTTGGGGGTATCGTATTGGCCTTCGGGGCGAATCAGTCGGTTTACTTTGCCTTCGTAGGTCACCTCGAACCATACTTCTTTGCCTCGCACGTTGTACCACGAGTTAGGGTATTGAATATCCACCAGTCCACATTCCCACCGTCCAGGTAAATGCAACGGTTGCGGTAATTGGGTCACGCACTTGGCCAAGGTGTTGTCAGGAAACACATCGAGCGAACTGTTACTGGGCAACGTGAGGTAAAACATGACGACTGAACTTTCTTGCTTCTGCACCTGGCTTTAATAGGGCTCCCAGCCCTTGGGCGGATGACCTCGGCGTCGTGATCGTCGCGGTGACTTAGATCTTGGTGGTTGCAGGGGGTGGCGTGGTAAAAGGGGTGAAAAAGAAGGTGCCCGTCGTTGTGGTGTTTTGGGAGGTGACTCCGGTGCCCAAAAAGAGGGTGGTGGTGGTGGTGGTCTACTCGGAAATTGCTGGGTCCGCTGCATAAAGGCCCAACGGTTAGGATTGCCCACCAATTCTTGAGGGGTGTGTGTGTCTTTCAACCCCTGAGCAAAGGCTTCCCAGCCCGGTGGATTAGAGTGTTTGCGAGAGCGCACCGTATCGTTGATCAAATGGGTGATATGAGACCCCGGCACCACTTGGTTTCGAATAAGCAGTTCCCCCTGATCGCTCCAACCCATATCGGGATTCTGTTTCACCCGGTCCAACAATAAACGAGCCTTGGTCTTGGATGCCTGAGGGACACTGGCCAACACTTCATCTTCCAGATGAGGTGATGATGGCGGTGTGGGTGCTGGCGCTGCTGGTAGTGGTGCTGGTGGTGTAATACCCCTATATTGATCCATAAACGTCTTGTACCGGTTCAGCGTCTGATGGTAGAGTTGAATTTTCTCGTGATCGGGTAATCGACGTTGAAGTATACTATTCATCTCTTCGTCGAGAGACTGGGGTTGTTGCACCGTGGCAGTCACGGGATAGGGTGATTGCCAACTCTGTAACAGCCGAGGTTCGACCAGCATCATTTTTTTCGTATGTTCCATGACGTTAGCGTTCTCCACCCAAGATGGATCCTACTAACGGTCCCAGTACGGGAGCGGGTAAGGGTGCGAGGAGTGCCCCGAGAAATCCACCTCGCTGTAACACCTGTTTCTTTTTCTTTAAACTGCCCGTCTTCTTCACCAGCGTTCGGAGACCCGTCTTGTGCCGTTGCAATTTCCCTTTCTGCAGGGAACTGAGAGGAACATTCCCTTTTAACACATTATGAGCGACTTCACACAAACACCGTACCAATTCCGCGTCCGCGCCGCGCACCAGGGCCCGGCCCACCTCCAGTCTACTCATGAACCGAACACACAACAGCGCAACCCAGAGGGGAACCCACAGGGGGACGCAGAGGGGGACCCGAAAGGGAATCCGAAAGGGCAGCCAGTGGAGTACCCACAAGCCCGGCCGGCAGGAATCCACGTGGCGTAAGACTGTGAACAAGGTGTTAACAGATTTGTATTACAACCCAACCAGTCCAGCCGCCTATAGCGCTGTGGGAGCGCTCGCTCGAGCTGCACATTCCCAAGGCATCAGTCGAACTGAAGTTCGAGAATGGTTAAAAACCCAAGACACTTATAGCTTACATCGAGCAGCCCGACGACATTTTCGCCGTAACCGAGTCATCGTAGGAGGCATAGACGCACAATGGCAGGCCGATTTGGTCGATATGAGTCGATTTGCTGCCCACAATGATGGACATCGGTACATGTTGACCTGTATCGATATTTTATCCAAGTACGCGTGGGTGCTACCCATCCGGACCAAAACAGGAGAGAATCTGGTACGAGCGTTCCAGCAGATTTTCAATTTGCAAACGGATGAAGGCACAGAATTTCTCAACCGCCACTTTCAAGCCTTTCTTAAGAAACAGAAGGTGTTTTTCTTCCATACGTACAACGAGACCAAAGCCTCTGTGGTGGAACGATTCAATCGGACCTTCAAAGGACGAATGTACAAGTATTTTACCGCCAAAAACACCCGACGGTACATCGATGTGCTACCTCAACTGGTCCAAGGATACAATCGAGCCTATCATCGCAGTATCCAGCGGGCGCCCCTCGATGTGACGGAACGCAACGAACATCAAGTGCGCCGTACGCTGTACTCGATAGAACCAAGTCCACTCACGTCACCCCGTTACAAACGCGGGGATGTGGTACGGATCAGTAAAGTCAAAGGGCAATTTGAGAAAAGTTACTTGCCCAACTGGAGTGACGAGCACTTTGTCATCGTTCGCCATAACCCTCGACACCCACACGTCTATCAACTGGAAGATCTACAAGGAGAAACACTGCAAGGCACGTTTTACGAGGCAGAATTACAACCGGTGGTAAAAACACGGAAAGACTACTACACGGTGGAAAAGATTTTGAAAACGGAACATCGACGTGGCATCCCCTATCATTTCGTCAAATGGCAAGGTTGGCCCAGTTCGTTTAATTCCTGGGTCTCAGCCCGTGACATTAAACGGCTATAAATTCTACCTCACATCGCCTACAGCCTTCAGTCTAGGGTTGTACCATGGATAGTGCACATCTGCCCTTACTGCTGCGCACTCGAAAAGGACAAGTCGGTACCGTCGTGTGTCTACTAGTGCTTCTGTGTACCTTATTTGCAGGAGTCTTCTACGATTTGGCGTACCTGATATCCTGTTTCAACCTACCCTCCATTCGTCCAAGTCCTACCCCTCAACGTCAAGTGCAATCGCCCAACACCACCACCACCACCACCACCACCACCAACCCCTCTCCTACTACGCTGCGGAACATTACCAGATCACCACGTTCTACAACCCATCCCACTACGCGGTCTAGTCCTCCGCCACCTCTACGGAACTTCACCCGGGATGCCCCCGTGTACCTGCCTAGTCCTACCCTCAGAAGCGAACCACCCGCATCATCTTCCACAGCACCCAGGGCAAAACCACGGCAACATAGGACTCCCACCACCACCACCACGACGCTAACACCTAGAGTGGGACTAGTACCACGTTTACCACGGCAACGGTACCCGCACGACGACGACCCCCGGTGCAATCCACGACAACGGTGGTGGGCCTCTGAACGCTGGGCGCAAATCACCAAATAAAACCCCATGGATCCTCGGTGGCAGCATCCCTTCACGTGTCTCATCGCTGGACCGATCGGCTCGGGAAAAACACACTTCCTTCAACGGCTCATCCAACACGGGTCAGCCCTCATTTCACCACCCGTGGCTCGCATCCTGTGGTATTATGGAGCTTGGCAGCCTGCGTACGAGGAACTGGCACGCATCCCTGGACTCACCTTGGTGGAAGGATTACCCCCAGAGGATACCCCAGAAAACACGTTGGTCGTGGTAGACGATCTGATGGCCGAAACGGACAGTCGGGTGACGCGTCTCTTTACGAAAGGGAGCCATCATCGTCGGTTGAGCATCATCTACATCGTCCAGAATCTCTTCAGTAAGTACAAAGAGCACAGGAACATCAGTTTGAATGCTCAGCATGTGGTCTTGTTCAAAAACCCCGAGACGCATCACAAATTATGCACCTGGCGAAACAGATGTACCCTAAAAACACGGCCTTTGTGCGGGAAGCCTTTGAAGATGCCACCCAAGGGGCCCACGGGTATCTACTCATCGACTTGAAACAAGGAACACCCTCGGTACTTCGATTGCGCACCCACATTTTTCCAGACGGTGTACACGCCCAAATAAAAGAAGAAGACACAACCCCTCTAGCATTCACTTCCTCATCATGTCTGCACGGATACGGGCGCACGCGCCGGCCCTCCGCGTAGTACGCAGCACGACACCGGAGGTGGGCCGGGCCCTGGTGCGCGGCGCGGACGCAGAATTGGTACGGTGTTTGTGTGAAGTCGCTCATAATGTGTTAAACGGGAATGTTCCTCTCAGTCCCCTGCAGAAAGGGAAATTGCAACGGCACAAGACGGGTCTCCGAACGCTGGTGAAGAAGACGGGCAGTTTAAAGAAAAAGAAACAGGTGTTACAGCGAGGTGAATTTCTCGGGGCACTCCTCGCACCCTTCGCCGCTTCCGTACTGGGACCGTTAGTAGGATCCATCTTGGGACGCTAACGTCATGGAACATACGAAAAAAATGATGCTGGTCGAACCTCGACTGTTACAGAGTTTGCAATCACCCTATCCCGTACCTGCCACGGTGCAACAACTCCAGTCTCTCGACGAAGAGATGAATATTATACTCCAACGTCGACTACCCGATCACGAGAAAATTCAACTCTACCTTCAGACGCTGAACCGGTATAAGACGTTTATGGATCAATATAGGGGTAGTACACCACCAGCACCACTATCAGCAGCGCCAGCACCTACACCGCCATCATCACCTCAGCTGGAAGAGGAAGTGTTGGCCAGTGTCCCTAAGGCATTCAAGACCAAGGCTCGTTTATTGTTGGACCGGGTGAAACAGAATCCCGATATGGGTTGAAGCGATCAGGGGGAACTGCTTATTCGAAACCGAGTGGTGCCGGGGTCTCATATCACTGATTTGATCAACGATACGGTACGCTCTCGCAAACACTCTAATCCACCGGGCTGGGAAGCCTTTGCTCAGGGGTTGAAAGACACACACACCCCTCAAGAATTGGTGGGGAATCCTAACCGTTGGGCCTTTATGCAGCGGACCCAGCAATTTCCGAGTAGACCACCACCACCACCACCACCACCACCACCACCACCCTCTTTTTGGGCACCGCAGTCACCTCCCAAAACACCACAACGACGGGCACCTTCTTTTTCACCCCTTTTACCATGCCACCCCCTGCAACCACCAAGATCTAAGTCACCGCGACGATCACGACGCCGAGGTCATCCGCCCAAGGCCTGGGAGCCCTATTAAAGCCAGGTGCAGAAGCAAGAAAGCTCAGTCGTCATGTTTTACCTCACGTTGCCCAGTAACAGTTCGCTCGATGTGTTTCCTGACAACACCTTGGCCAAGTACGTGACCCAATTACCGCAACCGTTGCATTTACCTGGACGGTGGGAATGTGGACTGGTGGATATTCAATACCCTTACTCGTGGTACAACGTGCGAGGCAAGGAAGTATGGTACGAAGTGACCTACGAAGGCAAAGTAAACCGACTGACTCTCCCCGAAGGCCAATACGATACCCCCAAGGCGTTCATAGAGGGTCTGACCACATTGTTGAATTATAAGTCTCTACGGGTGGTGACGAATAGTTCAAGACCCGTCAAAGCCTATCCCTTCAAGAATCACGTGATCTTCGATGTCAACGCACACAACGACAAGACCTGTATCCTGCTCAGCCCCAACGTGGGTGTGGAACTCAGTCCTAGGCTACAGCAAATGTTAGGTCTCCCTTACGACATCTACGCGGGTCCCACCATCGATAACGGTGACGTTGTGATGGATATGAAAGTGGGTATGTACGGACTCTACGTCTACTCGGACGCCGTGGACAGCCATATTGTGGGCGATGTGAACACACCTCTGTTACGGGTGGTGCCCATTAAAAGGGAGTATGGCGATCAAGTCACCCAGAGTTTCAACCACATACTCTACCTACCCGTACGACACACCGATATCAACACGATCACGGTGGATATAAGAGATGACACGGGACACCCGGTCGCATTCGAACGAGGGAAAGTGGTGCTGACACTTCATTTCCGACAAGCACGTTCTCCTCACTTCGTATAATGTACGTGCCTTACCAGTGCCATACGGCCAGCTATGCCGACTACTACAAGAAACAAACGGGAGGTAGCTTGCCCATCTTTAGCGGTGCACGCATGCAACGAGGTCACGGGTTGGGTAACATACTGGGCAGCATCGTCAAAACGTTCTTGCCCTTGGTGACACGGGGAGTAAAAGCGGTGGGTAAACAAGCGGTACGCAGTGGACTGCGCGTGGCCGGTGATGTCTTGGGAGGAACGGCACCCCGACAAGCCTTGAAACGACGGGCCCAAGAAGCAGGCAGCGTCTTGATCGCCAAAGCCCTTAAAAGACAACCACGGGCACAGCGAAGAGTCATTCGACGACCGACACACCGACGACGCACACCCCGGAAGAAGAAGGTTAAGAGAGACATCTTCGCATAATGGCATTCATTCACTCCGAGTCGTGTCCGTCTACCAACAGTGAATTGGATTTGTGGACTATTCCACCCACACAGACCAGTGTCGCCGAAGGACGTTGAGTAGAACATGGAACCCTGGCTAGCCTGACGGGCACGGGACCACTGGAATTTACCATTGAAAACAAAGATACGGCCTACCTGGATTTAGCCCACACGTACTTGTACGCGAAAGCCAAAATAGTGGACGGAGACGGGACGCCCATGGCGAACGATGCGGTGGTAGGGCCGGTGAATCTTTGGCTGCACTCCTTGTTCCAACAGGTGGATATCAGTCTGAACGATAAACTCATCAGTACGTCCACCAATACGTACCCGTACCGAGCCTACATCGAGACGCTGTTTTCGTACGGAGAAGATGCCAAAAAACACACTTGCAAGCCTCGCAGTACTACAGGGATACACCCGGAGCCATGGATGCCCTCACCGTTGTCAATAATGGGCTCGGCCATCGCAGGCAGCTTACAACCCATAGCACGTCCGTCGATATGATGGGACGACTGCACGCCGATCTGTTCCTGCAAGACCGCTACATGATGAACGGTGTATCCATCAAGATCAAGTTGATCCGTTCCCCACCCACTTTCGCCTTGATGGCCGATGGAGATGCTCCCAATTACAAGATCATCATAGAAGATGCAGCCCTGTTTGTCCGTACGGTACATTTGCAACAGGGCGTGTTGGTGAGTCACATGGAAGCCTTATCGAAAAAACCAGCCCTGTACCCCATCCGACGCGTACAGACCAAGGTGTTCTCTGTGCCAGCAGGTACGATGATGGCCAATCGTGAAAATTTATTTCTAGGGATCTCCCTAAACATCTTACGCTGGCGTGTGTGACCAACACCAGTTTCAATGGACAGTGGAATGAGAATCCGTTCCACTTTCAACATTTCAACGTCAACTTTTTGGAACTGCACGTGGCCGGGCATCAAATTCCAGCCCGTCCGTTACAACCGGATTTAGGTAACCATCACTATGTGCGGAGCTACCTGAACCTGTTTACAGCCATAGGACAAAACAATCAGGACGAAGGAAATACCATCACTCGACGAGACTTTAGCCGTGGGTACACTTTGTTCGCCTTCGACCTCACCCCAACCTTGGAACACGATCATCAACTGGCCTTGCTCAAGAAAGGAAACTTACGGTTGGAACTGCGTTTCTCCGTCCCTCTAATGCATACCATTAACGTGATTTGCTACGCCGAGTTTGATAACATCCACGTGTGATGACGCAAGAAACGTCCTGTGTGACTACGCCAGCTAGAGTCATGGATACAGAGCAGCTGATGGGCATACTCCAGCGAGATCCTCGGGTACCCTTTCGAGGTGTGTTTCCACGCAATGTGTTTCCCACCACCCCCACCACCCCAGCAGCCTACATCCTGAATACAGACCCTGGTACTAGACCCGGTGAACATTGGGTGGCTGTATACGTGGACACCCTAGGCCAAGGCGAATACTTTGATTCCTACGGACTTGCACCCCCGAATTCCGATTTGGTGAAGTTCATGGACGTATCTACTACAGTGTGGCGCTGGAATACTAAAAGATTACAAGGACCCTTGAGTAGTGTATGCGGACAGTACCGTGTGTTTTATCTCACTCACCGGAGTAGAGGACATTCTATGCAAACGATCATACAAATGTTTGATGATTATTCTCAAGCCGAAGACCGTGATGTACTCGTATACGACTGGACTGCCTCTCATTTTAATGTGCATGCCCCATTTCTCTGGTTGACTTAATTGATTCAATGTGTGTGTTCTCATTGTTTTTTATTATGACGTTGTTGTTCTGACGTTCATTGATGTTCAATAAAAAGATTCATGAAAAACCACAAGTGATGTTTTTGACTTTTTTTATTCAAGTGAACAAGAATGTATAGAATATGTACAAAAGAATACAGGTGGTGTGTCAAAAACTGTCAGAGCGTGGGATTCGAACCCACGCCCTGCACTTAGGACTGGCGACCCTTCTGACTTTTTTACAGTACTAGTTTTCACTCGTATCATGAAAAGTATATCAAATGTCATAGTTAAGTGGTACTGATGCCATCGGGCAGGACTTTCCGCTTGGGGTAGAAGAAGGTTTTCAAGTACAAGGCTTTGTCGATGGCCGGATCGCGCCGGTTCACCCCTTTGCAGCTAAACTTATTTTGGTCTCCACCGTAACAGTAATACGTCTTGGAGGAGAGAACAATCATGGCATCCCCACTCCACTCCAACTTGAAGAGGCCCGGCGTCCGCTTGTCGTACTGGTAATGGTCACGTCGAGGTAGCCACTGGTCCCGTTCCGCCTCATACTGTGCACGTAACTCGGGTTTGACCAGGGACTCCCAATCCGCATTAGACACGGCCATGTAAGCAGAGTCTGTATCCATCTCCATGAGTTGCCAGTCTGATGGATTAAAATACACACCCATGAAATCATACAAAAACTGGAGCATCCTCAGCTTGGCCACCTGGTATACCATACATCCAATCTGGAGGGGCAGGTTGTAACGGATAGTCTTTTTGGCTAAAGTGATTTCATACGTGTCGTCATCGATGACCTCCACGGACCGAAACAGAGGGGAATTGACCTTTTTGCGGGCTTGTGGGGTGGTACAGATGTTCACGTTCACGTGCTTATCTTGGTTAGTGACCGTTTTGCCATAATAGCCATTGCCCGTGAGCTTCCACGATTCACCGATGATGGCCTTACTCGGATCTTGATCACCTTGACGACGGGCAGACGTCACGATGTCGGCATTCCCCGCAAAACAGGCGCTGGGTACGTACTGTAAGACTTGGTACACGCGCGTGACTTCCAGACCGTGGCTGATGTACCACTGTAGCAGAGGGGTACCCAGCAAGATTTTCTCTGCCCACATACTGCCAATCAACATATGTCGAGGTCGAGGCAAACACTCGTGTTGCTCAGCATAGGCACCCATGGTGTCTCCAATGTCATCCCGATCCACCAGTGTGTTCTTGAAAATAGGTGGGCACTGGGCGAAGAGTGGCTTGAGAGTGTCGGGAACATGCAGATCACATTCGACAAAGCCGTAGAGGTCCCCAGATCGAATGGCGTCGAACATCTGTGGCAGACTCAGGAGTCGCCGACGACTGAGAGGGTACTCGCGCGCTTTAAGGAAACGGCGTAAATGTGGGAGGGCCTGGCACATGGTGTGAAATTCACACTCCCACATTTCGATGAGGTGGTATACCCTCTCTTTGATGTAATCGCCGTTCTCCTGGACTTCTTCCCGTAATTCTTCCGCCGATTTCCCACGTCGTTGGTTGAAGCGTCCAGCGCTGAAATGGCATTCGTGGCCGTGCCAATAGCATCCATAAAACTGGAATACGGTGGGTGTTCTACCCACAAGGGCAAACCCATCGA
The DNA here is from genome assembly GCA_036873755.1 of Hanleya hanleyi. Lineage (NCBI taxonomy): Eukaryota > Metazoa > Mollusca > Polyplacophora > Lepidopleurida > Hanleyidae > Hanleya > Hanleya hanleyi. The sequence goes on from JAVTVY010021786.1 coordinate 33,253, forward strand.
CGGGAAGTCGACGATCTCCTATGCGCTTCTCTGTGGCGTTGGTCTGATGGCGTATATAAATTCCCCGTCGATAGGCTTCGCAGTCCAACCACGGGTCAGCCAGATGCTTGTAGGGTGTACGTTGCGGTGTGAAATGCTGGCCTTCCGCCAACCAGCGTGTATAATGCCCACTGGGCATGGGCTGGGCAAGAGACCACAGGTACAGGGCATTGGCATCGAATCCGATGATTTTGGCACAGGGTTTCCCACCGGGGAGAGTGGTGACGTCCTTCTCGTGATAACGGTGGAAAATAAGGCTAGGTCCACCCACGATGTTCTGCTTTAGACAATCAGACATGTCCGCGTCTTTTTGCTGTATCAGCGAAAAGTATGTGGGACAAACTTGAAAAAGATGGCGAAGCGCCAGACCCGGTAAACTCAAGCACTCCTTGAATATGTCGACGTGCATCTCACGACGAAAGAGTTGAACCATTTTCTCGGCCGCTTCGAGGAAAGGAACCACGTCTAAGTTATTATACCATATCAGGAAATCTCGCAAGGTCTGCATATGTTGGTCGTTCCATACCTGCTGTAGTTCCCGGTACGTGTCTTCCGGACATTCCACTTGCTTCAAATCGCCAAAGAACGCGTCCCGTGGTGGTAACTGTGTTACCTCCAAGCGGTCGAGCGTCGATATATACGTGTAAGGGAACCTCCCTTTGGTTTGTGCACAGTCATACGCCTTCACCCACTGATCATAGCTATAATTGGGAGCTAAGTAGTTCCGTACATCCAGGAAATGGAGTGACGTGGTAGTGAGGGCCATATGATTATTGATCTTCTTGATGACGGACTTGATGGTATTAGCCTGGGCCAAGTGAGGGTAGAGAAATTCCTTCACCATGTTCAAGTCGTATCGACCCGAGTTGAAGCCGAGCACAAGTAACTGGCCTAGATATTGTAGGAAGCGGGCTTTCAATTTCTCCGCATACAGCTTAGGTAAAGGTACATCCTGCGACTGAATGGGTTCCGGCTCCGACTCCGACTCGGACTCTGACTCTTCATCGTCGCTGAACGATACACCGGGTATTGGAATCCGATCGTCCAGTTGGTCCAGTACGTCCTGGAACTTAGACACCAACAATTACTGGCCGCACTGACTTCCTCTAAATAACCCATCATGCGGGTAATCAACTCATGGGAGTCCCCGGTGGACACGAAACAGACGGGCGCAGCGTCATAGCCGGGTACGTTGGTGGAAATGCTCACACTGAGGGGAATATGGCGCTGCGTCCACTGCGTTTTCGCTGAGAACATGTCCATGGGCTCCAACAGGGCCTCGAAATCGTAACACGGCCGGTAGGGAAAATAACGGTCCTGTTCCGGTATGACAATCCCTTCATCGGCCAGCTCCTCGAAAATGGTGGGCGTATTATGATACACGCCGCCAGGAAATTTTCGCTTCACAGTGTTGTCACAACTCTTTTCGTGTCGATGTAGGTGCCCAGAGTGGTGAAACACCCGATGGCATTGGGCACAACTGTAAGACTGGGTGTACAGGCTCATATCGTTGATGAGGGAAAAATGACTCACCCCATTGTCGTCGAAGACATTGACTTTCATCGTAGAAGCATACCGTTCTGTTGAGCGATGAATCAATTCCGCCACAAATATGTCATCCTCGCATCGTAATCGGTATACAAAGATATTGATGCTGAACAGAGTTTCCACGACATCCAAATACTTAAAGGGGACTTCACGGAACTGCCGCTCATCCAAGTCTTGCTCCTGTAAATACTGTCTCCAATAGCCATTGGCCACTTTCTCACAACGCTTGGGATCACACTCGTCCACATGCACGGCCAAACACCGAAACAGACATTTCCGGTCTTTGTAGGAACCACCCGAACCTCCCGTTAACGCATACAGTCCTCTTCGATGAAGCAGCCAAGGTGGAAGAATGACAGGAGCGCCGATAGGATGATCTCTCATTTTGGTGACGAAAAATGTGACGTTGGTGACCATTTCCACAAGCCATTTGGTATTGGGGCGTTGCAACCGGGCCCATTCCAATGGGTCCAACGTAGTCAGTTGGTCGATGAGTGGCTCCAGAGAAATTGCATCCGTCACCGTGAACGGCTGGTCAAACACATAGGTATTATTGCTGGGATAAAAATACCGCAACTGGTCCGTCTCTTTGTGCCGTAAGATGTAGCCGAATGTGATATTCAACTTGAACGCTGTCATCTGGTCTGTGAAAATGTTCTCGGCGTAAGTAGAAAGATACGTGAGGTCCTGCAGTCGAAAGTTATAAAAGTCCAATAGACGACGGTGACGGTAAAAACAATGGCGTATGGTGGCCCAGTGACGGCGATAAATCTCACTCACACGCTCGTCTTGGGGTAAGACTTCAGCCGGAGGCGCTCCTGGATCCCCTGGAAAATCTTCTCCACGTCTCATGCTGCAGTGAGGCAAGTAGCTCCTGTCGTCAGAGTGGTTCAGGCTGGTCAGGTAGGCTGGTCAGGGAGGCTGGTCAGGTAGCTCCGTTCGGCAGGCCAATGATTGCAGCAAACCCCTAAAAATTTCCACTTTTATACGTTTTTTCGTGACATTCGGGTGTTTTCGGTAACCTCCGTGTGTCTTCGGTCACCTCCGTGTCTTTTCGGTGACCGCCGTGTGTCTTCGGTGACCTCCGTGTCTTTTCGGTCACCTCCGTAACTCTTCGGTGATGACATTCGGGCCTTTTCGGTGACCTCCGTGAGCCTCCGGTGACCTCCGTGTCTTCTCGGTCACCTCTGTGACTCTTCGTTGATCTGTTCGGGCACCTCCGTGACATCTTGACGGACCTCACCGAAAAAACACGGACCTGACCGAAGAGACACGGAGGTGAATGACATTGTGGGAAAAACCCACAGACAAGTCAGTACATCTCCTATCATGTTCCCACGGACCTCACCGAAAAGACACGGACCTGACCGAAGAGGTGAACGACATTGTGGGAAAAACCCCAGTACATGCTCCGCTCACCGAAAAGACACGGAGATGAACGACATTGAGGCCCCACAGACAGGTCAGTACATATCCTATCATGTTCACAGGTCACTTGCCATTCACCCAGACCGGAAGTGACGTCATACGGCAAGGTCACGCTCCATTCACCCAGACCGGAAGTGACGTCATACGGGACTTGTAGCACCCCCTGGCGGAAAAAGGGGAACCAAGAGTTACCTCCCTGGAAAACTGCCCTCTTCCCGTCCTTTCCCTACTGCTGTGGTGGACCCCTGGTAATGTTCCGCAGCGTAGTAGGAGAGGGTGTGGTGGTGGTGGTGGTGGTGGTGGTGGTGGTGGGTGATTGCACTTGACGTTGGGGGGCAGGACTTGGACGAGTGGAGGGTAGGTTGAAACAGGATATCAGGTACGCCAAATCGTAGAAGACTCCTCCAAATAGGGTACCCAGAAGCACTAGTAGACACACGACGGTACCGACTTGTCCTTTTCGAGTCCGCAGCAGTAAGGGCAGATGTGCGCTATCCATGGTACAACCCTAGACTGAAGGCTGTAGGCGATGTGAGGTAGAATTTATAGCCGTTTCATGTCACGGGCTGAGACCCAGGAATTAAACGAACTGGGCCAACCTTGCCATTTGACGAAATGATAGGGGATGCCACGTCGACGTTCCGTTTTCAAAATCTTTTCCACCGTGTAGTAGTCTTTCCGTGTTTTTACCACCGGTTGTAATTCTGCCTCGTAAAACGTGCCTTGCAGTGTTTCTCCTTGTAGATCTTCCAGTTGATAGACGTGTGGGTGTCGAGGGTTATGGCGAACGATGACAAAGTGCTCGTCACTCCAGTTGGGCAAGTAACTTTTCTCAAATTGCCCTTTGACGTTACTGATCTGTACCACATCCCCGCGTTTGTAACGGGGTGACGTGAGTGGACTTGGTTCTATCGAGTACAGCGTACGGCGCACTTGATGTTCGTTGCGTTCCGTCACATCGAGGGGCGCCCGCTGGATACTGCGATGATAGGCTCGATTGTATCCTTGGACCAGTTGAGGTAGCACATCGATGTACCGTCGGGTGTTTTTGGCGGTAAAATACTTGTACATCCGTCCTTTGAAGGCTCGATTGAATCGTTCCACCACAGAGGCTTTGGTCTCGTTGTACGTATGGAAGAAAAACACCTTCTGTTTCTTAAGAAAGGCTTGAAAGTGGCGGTTGAGAAATTCTGTGCATTCATCCGTTTGCAAATAGAGGGGTTTGCGTCCCGTCTTGAAAATCTGCTGGAACGCTCGTACCAGATTCTCTCTACCAGATTCTGTACCGATGTCCATCATTGTGGGCAGCAAATCGACTCATATCGACCAAATCGGCCTGCCATTGTGCGTCTACGCCTCCTACGATGACTCGGTTACGGCGAAAATGTCGTCGGGCTGCTCGATGTAAGCTATAGGTGTCTTGGGTTTTTAACCATGCTCGAACTTCAGTTCGACTGATGCCTTGGGAATGTGCAGCTCGAGCGAGCGCTCCCACAGCGCTATAAGCGGCTGGACTGGTTGGGTTGTAATACAAATCTGTTAACACCTTGTTCACAGTCTTACTCCACGTGGATTCCTCCCGGCCGGCCTTGCGGGTACTCCACTGGCTTCCAATTCTGGGTGGACAGGCAGCTTGCAATGCCTCGGCAATTTGCACCTCGTTAACGGCCTGTAGTCCCTCAGTCATGAGCGCGTCTGATTGGTATACTATTGTCCATACACGTATGCGTGTTGAAGAGTCCGTTCTTGTTCCCACAGCCTGCACATTGCTGGATACGCAAGTGTCGAATGCGGGGTCTGAGATGATCCAGGAATGTGACGATGTCATCTGGTCAGACAGGACGTCATGAATTTCAGCTGTGAGACTCTCCAGCTTCCGCCACGCAGGTATTTGCAGGGTGACGCCCTGAGGTAAAGGAATACGCTTTTGCGTATCCGTCCTCAGCTTCCATTTACGAATATGCACCAGCAGCATGTTGTTGAACATAGAACAGGTGGGGAAGATGTCATCACCCACATAAAATTTCGCTTCGTCGCTCCCCTGGTGGTCAATGCCCGCATCGACGGCGTAATAAATGGCCTGTACTCTTATCCAGGTGTCCAACGTCAAGACGATATGCTTAGGTGGTTTGTCGTCCCAGGCCGGTGCGTTAAAATGCACTTCCTCTTCTTTGACACTCACAGTTAAATAGGGAGAGAGCTCCCAAGTGTTCGTCTGGGCCGCCTGGTAGGCCTGCTGGATAATGTCATTGATCTCCTGCACAGACATAGGAAGTAGCACCTCTTCGTTCACTTGCTCAGGCACTTGCTGGGGCACTGGCTGAAGCAGTTGCTGAGGTATTTCTAAAGGTGTTAGTCGGGGACGTTTGGTAGGTGGACCGGGTTTGGTAGGTAGACCGGACTCTTGGTGCGTACGTTTGGTAGCTGTACGCCCTTCGGCGATGTCCATGTCCATGACTAAGATATTATCTTCTGAATCTTGGGCTTGAAGTAGATCTGCTATTCCTTCATTTCCCGTCTTCTTCAGCGCCTCCACGAAGGATTGAAATGCTAAGGAGCCACGGCATGGTATGAGGTCGATGAGGGCTCTGTTTCGTGCCATATAGGTCTTCTCCGCCATGATCTCTACCCCCATGTGTTTAGTGATTATGTTTTCCACCATGAGGAGATCACATATATCGGCCACATGCTGCATCTCATCAACGATATGGATACGGTGCTGCAGAAGCTTAGCTCGGTGGGATGACTCCATGACTGTTGGCTCAGGCTGGTCAGGTCAGTAGCTGCTATGGTGAGATAGGCTGGTGAAGTTCCACTGGTAAGGCAGGCTCAGGCTGGTCAGGCTGGTGAAGCAGGTTGGTGAAGCAGGCCAATGAATGCAGCAATGCCCTAAAAATTTCCACTTTTATACGTTTTTTCGTGACATTCGGGTCTTTTCGGTGACCTCCGTGTGTCTTCGGTCACCTCCGTGTCTTTTCGGTCACCTCCGTGACTCTTCGGTGATGACATTCGGGTCTTTTCGGTGACCTCCGTGAGTCTTCGGTGACCTGTTCGGGCACCTCCGTGAGTCTTCGGTGATCTCCGTGTCTTTTCGGTGTCTCTTCGGACACCTCCGTCACATCTTTCGGTCACCTCCGTGACATCTTCACGGACCTCACCGAAAAAACACGGACCCGACCGAAGAGACACGGACCTGACCGAAGAGACACGGAGGTGAACGACATTGTGGAAAAAACCCACAGACAAGTCAGTACATCTCCTATCATGTTCCCACGGACCTCACCGAAACGACACGGACCTGACCGAAGAGACACGGAGGTGAACGACATTGTGGAAAACCCCCACAGACAGGTCAGTACATATCCTTTCATGTTCACAGGTCACGCCCCATTCACCCAGACCGGAAGTGACGTCATACGGTCACGCGCCATTCACCCAGACCGGAAGTGACGTCATACGGGACTGGTGGCACCCCCTGGCGGAAAAAGGGGAACCAAGAGTTACCTCCCTGGAAAATATGGCCGGATCCGTCCCCTATATACTACTCGGGTCCCACTGGAATATTACTGTCCAGGAAAGGATAGCTTACGATATCGAAATTGTAATTATCTCTTTTGTCATAAAGTCTACGAGAGAGAATACCCTCTTCGTTTTTATAGAGATATAGATTTAAAAATGATGTGCCTGTAGGGCTATCTGTAGTTTCCTTCAAATTCAGTGAAGGTGGATATATATCCTTCACTGCGTCATTTATATAGCGATTATCCACAGCGATAAGAACGTCTATATAGCGTTTGGTGAATGAGAAGGAACGGGGTTTGAATGGATCGGTTTTTGAAAGTGCTTGCATATAGTCATATTCATAAGAGAACAGATATAGGTCAGCCAACAGGGGTGCACAATTAGTGCCCATTGGAATACCTATATGCTGTTGATATATTGTGTTGCCAAATTTCACATAGATATTTTTAATGAGAAAATACTGGGTGGCACTACCTATACGACAGCCGCCTAGAAGATTGCCACTGGGGAAAAAAGATATCGAGAAGGATGAAATCCCGAAGATGGAAGATGGAAGACCGAGGTGTCACTGAACCATCGAACAGCGCACAGGCGTCACCAATCGTGCTCTGTGCCAAGACGGACGAGTCCATAAGATTCTGCCTGGACTACAGAAGGCTGAACGAGATCACAGTTCAGGACTCGTAGTCACTGCGCCGTGTTGGCAAATGTTTGGAGTCATTGCCTGGCGCAAAATTGTTCAGTTCTATGGACCTCAACTTGGGATTTTGGCAGATTGATATGGCCACAGAAGACAAACTTTTTCTACAGCTCACGGTTTATACAAATTCACCGTCAAGCCGCTCGGCCTTGTCAACGACCCATCTATATTTGAACAACATATGGAAGATGTGCTCAGAGGACTCCAGTGGGAGAATGCTTATTTGTATATAGACGACATAATTGTTCCATCAGAAAGTGTTGAATAAGGCATATTCGAATACAGCTACTGTCAGAAGCCAACCTCAAACCAACCAAATGCATCTTCTTTCAGAACAGTTACTTTTCTGGCTACATCATCTCTGAGGAAGGTATTCATACCGACCCCGCCAAAACATCCGCCATCAACTGCTGGCCAACGCCAATGACAGCAACACAGGTTAGAAGTTTTCTCGGGCTGTGCTCATATCACTGCAAGTTCCTCCAGGGGTTTGCTGAAATCGCTCGATCACTCAATGAACTGACAGAGAATGAAATGATATTCCAATGGACTATGGAGAGAGAAGTGGCTTTTCAACCAGCTGAAACAGGCATTGGTTTCATCACTCATCCTCTCATTCCTGGTGTGCAGTTCATCCTGGCCACTGCCCAAGTGATAATTCCGTTGAAACTGTTCTGTCGCAGTGGCTGCCCTCAAGCACTTTTACTCTTACCTGTATTGCCAGGAGGTTCACATTGGGATGGATAATACTGCAGTAAGGTGGATGCAGAGCTTGATAAATCCTACCGAACAAGTGGCAAGATGGCTTCAGAAAATCGGCATCTTCGACCTGGAAGTCACTCACCGAGCTGGCCGGAAACATCGCAACGCTGATGCTCTTTACCAATCCTCAGTGTATGAATTGTCACAGCGACACAGCTCATCAATTACCAATATACGTGTTGTCAGAGCATTCCTATCATAGCTCTCTAGATTTGTATCTAATACCGCTTATGGCGGTGCTAGGAGGCCGTGTGGTCATGTCATCCAAGTTGCCACATGAACAGGTACAACACATATCACGAATCGTTAGATTCTTGGTATGTGCTTTAGAATAGGTTAACTAGAAGACTATACTGTGAAGTCATGTGGCTCTGTCAGTATGTGGGCACCTCTTCCACTTCCCTTATAAGTGTTGTAAGTTAGACAATGTCAAATTAGAGGAGATGAAAGACCAGGATATCGGACTCATTTTCCTGGCTATAGATTACAAGAGAAGATCTGTATGGGCGAGCCTTTCGCATTTCAAAACCTTGCAGAGACACTGAGATTGGCTGGAAACGAAAGATAGGATGCTGTAACGGGAATGGGTTACTGATGAGGTTAAATCATACATCGTCCACTCGAGTCACAGGAGATCAATTCTGAAGCACCATCATGATATTCCATCAGCTGGACATGTGGGGGTAGAGAAGACATGAATTCTCTTATGAACATGACTATGTGCAGGCGCTTTCAAAAACCGATCCATTCAAAGCCCGTTCCTTCTCATTCACCAAACGCTATATAGACGATCTTCTCGCTGTGGATAATCACTATATAAATGACGCAGAGAAGGATATGTATCCACCTTCACTGGATTTCAAGGAAACTACAGATAACCCTAGAGGCACATCATATTTAGACCTATATCTCTATAGAAATGAATCGGGCCTTCTCTCTCGTTGACTTTATGACAAAAGAGATGATTACAATTTCGTAAACTATCCCCTTCTGGACAGTAATATTCCAGTGAGACCTGCATATGGCGTATACATATCTCGCCTAGCAACATTTGCTAGATCCTGTGTTAAATGTGACGATTTCATTCAAAGTCACAAAACATTGTTGCAGAAATTTATAAAACAGGGCTATACCTCCACTCAGTTTCTCAAATTTGGCGATACATATCGCATGCTGATAGCAAAGTACGAGCGTAGCGTGCAAGATCTATGGCCTTACGTTCCGTAATTTGTGTCTAATTCTGCTTAACCCGGGGCTAGGGGCCGTATGAACCCATGTACTTCAAGATCCTCATGGTTCTCATATGAACAGTCACAATCAAAGTGTGACTGAGATACATCATTCTCTAGATGACGACTTTACAACAAATATTATGGATTAACAATACTGATCAGCGATACGGATTTGATATTTTTGGAACATCATCAGGTCTTGCCGGCATCACAAAAACTGTTGACCGCTTCTCTCTTGCAGGAAACTAGCCTATGTTTATGTATACTATGATTGTCTTTTTGAATTTGGTGCCAATACTTTTATATAGAATATGTCTTTGGATTATGGACGCGGATATTCTTTAATGGACGACGGCTGAATTATGAATGACGGACCAGAGGCTTGTAATTGGGAAGGATGAAGTAAGCATTTTACTGGTCTGCCATGAGAGCTGATGTGGTGAATTACTGTCGGGAATGTGATAGCTGTACAGCACGAAAAACATTGAAAGGTCAACCTCATGCTGTCATGAAGCAATACCTGGTTGGTGAACCGATGGAGAGAGCACAGGGGCTCGTTACCGTTGTTAATTAGGTTGATTACAGGGGGGGTCGAGGTAGGGAATAAATGGGATTTCCATACCTCGTCCCCCCCTCCCCCCCCCACTGTATCAACGTAATTAACCAATTAACAACGGTAACGAGCCCCTGTGGGAGAGAGTAGCTCTTTACAACCTGGGACCACATCCCGTGACGGCCATGATAACAAGCACATCTTAGTGATTATGAACTGCTTCACCAAGTGGACAAAGGCCATCCCACAGCCATACCAGGGGGCTGCGACGGTGGCATGTGTATTCATGGAAATTTTCAACTCCAGGTTTTTTGGCACACCCTTACCAAGGTTTCAATTTTGAACCCTTACCAAGGTTTCAATTTTGAACCCTTACCAAGGTTTCAATTTTGAGTCGCAAGTTGTATGCAAGTTCTTGCAGGTGGACAAAACGAGGACCACCAGTTCCAGACTCCGAGCTAATGGTATGGTGGAACGCTTCAACCATACAGTTGAGAACATGTTGACAATGTACTGCAAAAAACAACAGAAGATGTGGGACGAGTTCCTTCAACTGACGATGGCATACTGTTCATCGAAGCATTCCAGTACTGGGAAGTCCTCCAATCTGATGGTGTTTGGTCACGAGATAAACATTCCAATGTTGGCCACGACAGGACAGCCTATAGATGATGAGCAAAGTGACCCGGACATATATCTTGAAAGTCTATATATAGGAGGCTGGAACCAGCAGACTGCCGCCGGCTCGACTGGTGATAACATCTCTTAAATACAGATATCAATTCGGCCCGAACAACTAAATATACAGTATGTAAATAAAATATACGTACCGTACTATCTTTACCTATTGCATTGAGAGCCCCACAATTAGTAACAGAAGTGAGTGAGTGAATAGAATTTAACGTCGATTTCAACAATATTTCAGCTATATCACGACGAACCAACAGAGCACCACCCAGCCCAGTTGTGTTCCTGCTACTTCAAGGAAGAAATCTTTGAAGCAGCATGGAACCAGACACCCTCCATCCACCCTATAAAATACTGAGGACAGCACACAAGACACAGACAGGACACTTACATGGTTCAATAAAGACAAGTGATATTACAGTGCTAGACATCACATTATCAAGTTTCTGTTGCTTCTCAGCAAAATGCATTGTTGCTTCTCAGCAAAATGCATTGAAGGAACAGGAACCTGAACTCACTCAACCACCCGCTAGTAGCAGAAGTGAAGATAAGCGAGAAAACCCCATAACGTGACACAAAGGGAAATTCAGACAGAGTATGAATGCAGGAAATAGTTTTATTGTTGTTTTTTTTGTTATTTACATTGGTGGTATCCTGACAAATGGATATTTGAATGCAGTACAGCTTTGGTGTTCCTCCAATTAGCAGACAAGCACCTCTCATAAATTAGTTAGGCGGATGAGTTTCTCTCCTGGTATAATAATTCGTTAGGCTGAGAGTGAGTGAGTAGAATTTAACGTCACTTTCAACAATATTTCAGCTATATCACGACGAACCAAGCACCACCCAGCCCAGTTGTGTTCCTGCTATTTCAAGGAAGAAATCGCATTCAACAATATTTCAACTATATCACGACGAACCAACTAAGCACCACCCAGCCCAGTTGTGTTCCTGCTACATCAGAGAAGAAATCTTTGAAGCAGCATAGAACCAGACACCCTCCATCTACCCTATAAGACACTGAGGACAGCGCACAAGACACAGACAGGACACTTACATGGTGCAATAAAGACAAGTGATATTACAGTGCTAGACATCACATTATCAAGTTTCTGTTGCTTCTCAGCAAAATGCATTGAAGCAACAGGAACCTGAACCCACCCAACCACCCGCTAGTAGCAGAAGTGAATATAAGCGAGAAAACCCCATAACGTGACACAAAGGGAAATTCAGACTGAGTATGAACACAGGAAATAGTTGTATTGTTGTTTTTTTCTGTTATTTACGTTGGTGGTATGCTGACAAATGGATATTTGAATGAAGTACAGCTTTGGTGTTCCTCCATATAGCAGACAAGCACCTCTCATAAATTAGTTAGGCTGATGAGTTTCTCTCATGGTATAATAATTCGTTTCTGTGATGGTCCATTTATTAGTTAGGTGGATGAGAGTTTTGTGCAGGTCCATTGATTAGTTAGTCTGATGAGTTTTGTGCAGGTCCATTGATTGGTCAGTCTGATGAGAGAGTTTCTGTGATTGTCCATTGACTGGTTAGTCTGATGAGAGTTTTGTGCAGGTCCATTGATTAGTTAGTCTGATGAGAGAGTTTCTGTGGTTGTCCATTGATTAGTTAGTCTGATGAGAGAGTTTCTGTGATGGTCCATTGATTAGTTAGGCTGATGAGAGAGTTTCTGTGATGGTCCATTTATTAGTTAGGTGGATGAGAGTTTTGTGCAGGTCCATTGATTAGTTAGTCTGATGAGAGTTTCAGTGATGGTCCATTGATTAGTTAGGCTGATGAGAGAGTTTCTGTGGTTGTCCATTGATTAGTTAGTCTGATGAGAGAGTTTCTGTGATGGTCCATTGATTAGTTAGGCTGATGAGAGAGTTTCTGTGATGGTCCATTTATTAGTTAGGTGGATGAGAGTTTTGTGCAGGTCCATTGATTAGTTAGTCTGATGAGAGTTTCAGTGATGGTCCATTGATTAGTTAGGCTGATGAGAGAGTTTCTGTGGTTGTCCATTGATTAGTTAGTCTGATGAGAGAGTTTCTGTGATGGTCCATTGATTAGGTGGATGAGAGTTTGTGCAGGTCCACTGATTAGTTAGTCTGAGGAGTGTTTCTGTGATGGTCCATTGATTAAATAATGGGACACAGAAAAACCTCTCATCAGACTAATCCACCCACGGACAACCACAGAAACTCATTAATCCACACGGACCATCACAGAGAGTTTCTGTGATAGTCCATTTATTAGTTAGGTGGATGAAGAGTTTTGTGCAGGTCCATTGAGTAGTCTGATGAGAGAGTTTCTGTGATGGTCCATTTATTAGTTAGGTGGATGGGAGTTTTGTGCAGGTCCATTTATTAGTTAGGTGGATGAAGAGTTTTGTGCAGGTCCATTGAGTAGTCTGATGAGAGAGTTTCTGTGATGGTCCATTTATTAGTTAGGTGGATGAAGAGTTTTGTGCAGGTCTATTGATTAGTTAGTCATGAGAGAGTCTGTGATAGTACATTTATTAGGTGGATGAGAGTTTTGTGCAGGTCCACTGATTAGTTAGTCTGAGGAGTGTTTCTGTGATGGTCCATTGATTAGTCTGATGAGAGTGTTTTGTGCAGGTCCATTGATTAGTTAGTCTGATGAGAGAGTCTGTGATGGTTCATTTATTAGTTAGGTGGATGAGAGTTGTGTGCAGGTCCATTGATTAGTTAGGATGAGAGAGTTTTGTGCAGGTCCATTGATTAGTTAGTCTGATAAGAGAGTCTGTGATGGTTCATTTATTAGTTAGGTGGATTAGAGTTTTGTGCAAGTCCATTGATTAGTTAGTCTAATGAGAGAGTTTTGTGCAGGTCCATTGATTAGTTATGCTGTTGAGAGTTTCTGTGATGGTCCTTTGATTAATTAGGCTGATGAGAGAGTTCCTGTGATGTTCCATTTATTAGTTTGACTGATGAGAGAGTTTCTATGATGGTCCATTGATTGGTCAGGCTGATGGAAAAGTTTCTGTGATGGTCCATTGATTAGTTAGGCTGATGAGAGAGTTTCTGTGATGGTCCATTTATAAGTTAGGTGGATGAGAGTTTTGTGCAGGTCCATTGATTAGTTAGTCTGATGAGAGTTCCTGTGATGGTCCATTTATTAGTTTGACTGATGAGTTTCTGTGATGGTCCATTGATTGGTCAGGCTGATGGAAGAGTTTCTGTGATGGTCCATTGATTAGTTAGGCTGATGAGAGAGTTTCTGTGATGGTCCATTTATAAGTTAGGTGGATGAGAGTTTTGTGCAGGTCCATTGATTAGTCTGATGAGAGAGTTTCTGTGATGGTCCATTTATTAGTTAGGTGGATGAGAGTTTTATGCAGGTCCATTGATTAGTTAGTCTGATGAGCGTTCCTGTGATGGTCCACTTATTAGTGAGGCTGATGAGAGAGTTTCTCTGATGGTCCATTGATTGGTCAGGCTGATGAGAGAGTTTCTCTGATGGTCCATTGATTGGTCAGGCTGATGAGAGAGTTTCTGTGATGGTCCACTTATTAGTTATGTGGATGAGAGTTTTGTGCAGGTCCATTGATTAGTTAGTCTGATGGGAGAGTTTCTGTGATGGTCCATTTATTAGTTTGACTGATGAGAGTTTATGTGATGGTCCATTGATTAGTTAGTCTGATGAGAGAGTTTCTGTGATGATCCATTGATTAGTTTGACTGATGAGAGGGTATCTGTGATAGAAAGGCTGATGAGAATTTCAACCACCAATAGAACAGTGATCAAATGATATTCACAAGATTCAAGTGTTTGAATTGTTGGAGCAGTCAGCATTTCAACAACCAGACATATCTTAAATATAGTTTTATTATATTCATCTATAATTACATTGTAAAGTTTGAGGATAATCATTATATTTGTCATGATTTTATTTCTCATTACTGCTGACACAAGCTTTCACAAATGTAACTCATTATAATTCTGTTCTTGTAGTTTCACTAATGAATAAATACACCATTTACCAATAAATAAATATCTAAAAGTTTTTGCAGCATAAAAACTAGTTTACCCATACTACAACATTGGGAAAAATCTTCTCCATACTGATATCATCTGTATGCAAATGTTCTGTACAGATTCTCAGTCTGGCTAATCACGACTTTCATGCAAGTAACAGACAATAGTCAATAGCATGTGCACAACATTTATGCTATTAAATTCATGCTGATTCACAGCAGAAATTTAAATGCATCCTTTCATTTCAAAATTCCTAGAAATTTCAAATATCAAGATATGCCTATGACTATTAATTCTTTAGGCATTTTTGAAATCTTGAAAATAAAAATACAATGGAAAAATGTTTTGATGGTTGCATAGGATATAAGCTATCTACAACATAGCACAATGCTGATCTGATTTGGAAACTTTTCTAGAAAATCACAAAGTTACAGTTTTACTACTACTGTAGTCTAAAATCAGTAGATAAAATCATCATGATCTATTCAGGTTTTCACTATTCAAAATTTTGGGCAACATCGTTCTTCTGGCTTAGACGGGAGGATAGGCGACGTTATACCGATAAAAATAAAGTTCAGTGATTGCCTGTCATTGGCATACAAAAATGAAGTATTTCTAGGCAAATATTTTCATTAGATTATACCTTGTTCGAAAAATTGGTGTATGGTCTTTGAAACTACGCAGGTGATGGTAAGTATATCTTCGCTTCCGTCATATTCATGACAGTGTTGATACCAGCTTGGAACTGTTAAAAATACTGGTACAGAGGAAGTTAAACCTCTGGATATTGACAAGGATTTACATGAATCCAGATCTAGTCAGAGGATATGTAGCTGCATTCAGGGCTCGAAAATTGAAATTTTAGTTAGTAGCCATTTGGCGACTAGTGATGAAAATCTACTCGCCATGGTGGCGAGTAAACAAAAAATCTTGTCGCCAACTGCAGAAAGTGAAGGCCCGTCGGTCGCCAATGCCAGCTGTTACAATGGCTTTGCTGGTGTTATATAGTCTCCCTTCCCCCGCAGACTCATTTTGTTTCATGGAATGTAAATTGCATTGTGAAGAGATGTCTGCCACGAATGTGTACCTTACTTCGTCTTAGTTGAGCCGGGGACATTTGCAAAAAGGAACCTCCACTTTAGTCACTAAACTTGGAGTACAGACGGCTGCACCCACGATGATATACCAATATTCCGGAGATCTAAAACTGGTTCTTGCAATCTGCATCAACGATTTCCACAATCAAGATTAAAGTTATAATAAGGAACACGCCAGTTAAAACGTTATGATTCTTTCCAATATACATTTCGTCAAATTTTGCATACATGCGGGAGGGGTATTTTTTCCTGAAACATCTTTATTATTACAATATTGCCCCTAATCCCATCATTCTGGAATGCTCCCAAGGGAAAGAACTCTTGAAGAATTTTGTCAGTTTCAATCGAAGGATTGTTGTCTCAAATCTGACTCTGACATTGCGGATTAGACGATGTTCTCAATAAAACAACATTTATTATAAGTATAGTACATGGTAACAACAACATCGATTAATCAGCATCGCTTTATTGAGAACAACATTGACTAATCAGCATTGTTTTATTGATTTGAGGCACAGTCCTGTGGCTTCTATTGTCTGCCCGCTGCTGTCACGAGAGCATGGGGGCGATACAGTCCGCTGTGCCAGTAATGCTTCAATTATGGCTGCGTCAGCTCGTTCCCGGGCAATGGCACCCCGCCAACCAAGTTCTCGTCAACACAGAAGACACGGGCAACATTTACCGTTGGCGAGCGCATGGCGATTAAGTAATGGGTCGGCACAAATATCTATTCGCCAATTTGGCGAGTAAACCAATTTTTCGTTCGCCACAAAGCGAATGAATTAAAATTTTTACTCGCCAAGGGCCTTTTTTTGATCGCCAATGGCGACCGACGAGCGTATTTTTCGAGCCCTGGCATTGTCGCAAAACCACGGATATAAGTTGAATGGATCAAGTTGAATACTCTACCTAACATACCGTGGGTCACTAATGCTCCGTCATCTCGTCTTGTCTTTTCGAAAGCAGATGGGCAAAGTGATGTTAAGAACAAACAATCACAACACTGACGGTTTAAGCAAACTGTACTCCGATGTTCAGCGATTGGTGGATTGGAAAACTCTTGTTCAATAGGAAAAGAGGTGATGGACCATTAGTGAGCGACAGTATGTTAGATAGATTATCAGACAGCCATCAGGGGCGATGATGTCGACGGCAAACACAATCTGATCCAGGAGGATGATTGATTTCTCAGTTTGTACCAGGACTCAACTGGTCTTCAACTGGTGACTGTATACCGGAAGAAGCTTTTGAGTTCACTGTTGAACCCCCGATGAAATAAATGTATGCCAACCGTGTCGGAATAGAGACCTGAAATATACCATGTCATGTAAACAGATGAACTGTGATAATGATTCATATAAGGTTACAAGCTGCTCACTCGAGCCTCACCATAGCGGTTGCACACTGTTTGCTTTGACAGGGTTCATGCACAGAAATTCAGATTGAATTCCATGACTTTCCATGACCTTTTATGGACAAATTCCATGACTTTTCCATGACCTATCAGAAATCCTCTATGGATAATGGGGGCATCGAGAAAATCAGTCCACAGCAATGATGAGTAAGAAGAGCATTTTCATGGTATTTCTTTTTACACTGATGCAATTTGAGAACAGCCATTTCCTCAATGCACGCTGGGAGTTTAAGAGAATTCCAAGACCAAAGTTACCTCCCCTGATGAACACTTGATCGCATTCGTAGACCACACAGGAAAATCATCTTTTCAGTGAAAAAATTCAAGAGAAATATTGACCTGGCTGACATTTTCAAGTTCCATTTATTTTTCCCATGACCTCTCACAAAATTCAATGACCAGACACAAAATTCCATGACTTTCAAGGCCTGGAAAATCAATTTTCAAATTCCATGACTTTCCAGGATTTTCCATGACCGCGGGAACCCTGTTTGAGTTACTCCTCTCAAACAGAATTCTGTTGTCCCTCGGCTGAAAATCGGTCAATATCATTCTGCGGTCAAACGTCATGAAATTATTATAAAGACAGCTTGGACAATCCAATCACATTAAATTTTGCCTTCATAACACACCAGTGGATTCCTGAGTTAAACGTCCAAGGGACACTATTCATTACGTAACATTACAACGTACCAGGGAATAAGGCTATTGACAATGATCAGCGGATTCCTTTACTGGAGAACCATGAATGATTGTCGGCTTGTAAATGACAACTACAGGTACGGCAAGTACTGTTGCCGGAATTGGAATTTGGGAGATGTTCTGCAGTAATGATGTGGATATTCTGGATATGAGTAATTGTTGACAAGTTGATCTTGAATCTCATTGAGGAGACCCCACAATTCTCTCATGATACTGGTGGTGGTGATAGCTCGGAACCTGGTAGCCGATAGCGCAAAACCTCATGCTGAAGTCAGTTTATAAATGTTAATTTCAGATCTTGTTTGACTGGAGTTAGTTTGTAGCCAGGAGAAGCTCGGCTTTCAGTTCCGGCAGTAGTGTGTTTGTCAGCTGTCCTGACCCAGCTCTAAGTCAGCTCATCTCCTGGTCAGCTCATCTCCTGATCCACCAATTTGAGGGCCTCTTTAAATGTTAGCCGTCGTTTACGATGTTTGCGGATATACTGTAGACAAGAGAAGAAAAGCACATATATAAAGAACATTGGCATAGTTTTTTGGTGTGGAGCATGCAACTACAACAGTATACTGGTAAAGGACTGTTTACAAAATTTTGACCTTGAAAATGGATAAAGTTGCACATAACAATTCAGATGCAAAAATTACTAATTCAGAATTTGTTTGAAAGGGTTATACTGAGAATTCAAGGGAGTAAGATACAGAAATGTTTTGTTTTTTTTCCTTATAAACAATTCTCCACCTCTGGAAAAACTTCTTAAAACACATGGAGGTTTAAACTTTCTACGCTGTATATCTGTGTCAAGCTCTACGAGAAGCAATAAATGTTCTGATTATGCCGCATTGATTTCTTGGTGGAAGATGCTGTATTTTTGTTTTCAGACTGGATCTGAAACTGAGTATCATAGAGAATCATTACCAGGCTAATGACAATTGATTCCTTGTTTCTCGTCAGCCTGTTTTTCAAATGTGATGTGGGCGAGGTCTTACTTTTCATTGTTCATTACTCATTATTAAGGTCACCCCCGAAGGGGAGTGGACCTTCTTGGAATGGGTTTAGTCTATGGGCCAGTCATGCTTCAATTTCCGAGAGAACAAAGCAGAATTCAGAGTTCAAACCCATGCAAACGATCGTTCAGTTCACCTGGAGGTTACGCAAAACGAAATAAGCGGGAACGTTTTTTCGCTCGCGTTCGCGTAAAAAATTGTATGTTGGCGTCGTCAAGTCAATTTATTAAATAAATTATCTTTTTCGCATCATTCATACACTCACTTACATTATCGCTCGTTTACTTCCGGGTATGCGCAAAGGCCAACTGTGCAAAGTTTGGGCGGAAGCAGCATGCTCATCAGGCCATCCTTAAAAATATGTGTGTTGGGCGTAACCCGACCCTGTTTCACTAATGTGGGTAGGGCGGTAGGAAAATGTTTTTTTTTTTTTTTTACCAGGGTGAATTTGAACACATTCAGAATGGCTCTTGTTGTTATTTTGCAGATGCGAACCAAAAGTGGTGTTGTAAGTAACCAGCTGGGGTCTGGTTCTGTCTAATATGAAAAAGCCATCTTCTGTTTCTTTCTTTGGTTATTAGCTCATAAACAATACCTTCATTTTTATACTTTTTTTCATGGTTGGAAAAACCACAGTATTAACTCACCAGAAAGGCAGGGACTTGTGAAACTGATAATCATATGTTAGATCAAGCGAGATGTAGGAAACATTATGAATTGCATTCTTTGGCTTAATTGTTCCAAGGCACCCCAACCATGAGGTGACTTTGAACAAGTGAAAATGAAAACAACTTTGATCCGATGATCACCAATCTCCTGCATCGGAAAGGTCAGACACCAGGAGGGATTTTAAGATTATAATATATAGCATTTTCAAAAATTAATTTATAACACTTAAAAAAAGAAGACCCCAAAAAAGTGTTTTCAGTCACCCCAGATTACGGTATATTATTCTTTCTTCGGGTGAGGATGTGGGCAGTTCTTCTTTACTATTGTAGCTATAATGAATAAATAAGTTTTTATTTAATTCTGGAATTCAGACTTTTTATTTTCTTTGACAGTTTTCCATGGATTTATAACAGATACGCAACATCAACAATAAAAATAAGGAAATTTCTATTTTTGTCCCACAAAATTTTATACCGTGTTTGTTTTTACAGTCAGAGATCTGACTCACCATCAAAATTCGAGAGCCACAGACATAAACAAGAAGTACAAAGCCATTAAAGTTAAAATGACCTCAAATAAACTGACTTGAATCTGTGCTCTGAATGTTCAGGTCTCAATACAGGCAGATCGGCAATGTATTTTTTGACATCTCTGAGGAAACGATCCATTTTCATTTTCTTAAATTTCATACCGTTGAATTCTACTTTGCCTGATGTGCTGTCTTAGGAAAAATTAAATGTCATTTTAATTTTGAACGAATCTGAATCTAATCCATCTGCTAAATGATATCCAATTTGTTGTTGTTCTTGTTTATCTGTTAATCCACTCTTAACTCGATGGGTATTTTTCACTGGTGCTGGGTTGAAATAACTGGTTCCCAGCTCGTCATTTGCGACCGTAAATCTGTTTTGGCGACCGCAGAATAACATACTACGGTAAGTTCCCTAAGTATTCGCGACCCTAAGTAAATTCGAAAACGGGCATTTTTCGCCAGGTCACGTGACACTGTTCCCTAAGTAATCGAAAACGGCCCATTCGTGAAAAACCGCGGTCCTAACTATTCGAAAGTCCCCCAATTATGTGGTCGCGAGATTGATAATATTGTGGGCTTATGTAGTTGTGGGATGGAAAAAACATCCACATCAACGAGTTCGAGGTACAGATAATTTTATTGGCTCGTTTAAATGGGGCCGACATTTGACGTCATGCTTTGGGAACAACTTTCGAACTGGATTATCTCCCTCTAGATAGATGGCGCCGTGTGAAATACATGCCGAATCACAGCGATAATCTAAGGGTAGTGTTAAGTGAAACGTGAAATGCCCTTAGCAAGCTAAGATGCTCGTCACGCTAACATGTCTGTTCGCAGTGTGCGGCCCCAAAGTCAAGAAGCTCCCTTAATATGGGGACTCTAAATTTACGAAAACGTCCGTTTTCCTGAACTGACCTGCACAAAGTATTCGGAAGTGGTCAGTTTTTCACGACTGCGATATTCACTTCCGGTCATGAATACTTAGGGAACTTACCGTACTCGCCATTTGGCCCTGAAACTTTTTCAACAAGTCTGCATATTTTCAGTCAAAAGTCTAAATATGAACCATTTTCACTACCAAAATATTGCCTAGAAGAACTTCAACTTACAGATTAAAGAGACATACAACTACCAAGGTCCTGTGATTTAGTCACAAGCATGTCAGTGGTCTCGTTTCATTCCGAAAGTAAAAACAGCATGTTGTTGTTATCTACACACGTGCCTCATGCCTGGTGGAGTTTTTCACTTTGTGCTGTTTGCACAGTTACTGTGGCCATAACATTCTCTTGTATATTACTTCAGATCCTTAGTTTTATTCAGTTCTGGTCAACAACTTTTCAAATGCCAGTCTTCAAAAACATCGTTTGCAAACATCCCAGGTTTCCATTTTCACCCTCGTGTACTTTCTGTTTGACGACTGCGTGTTCCTTCATACAGACTGGCGCCAGTCGGGAACCATTACAGAGAGCATTCGCGGCTTCCAAAAAATAGACGAGCAAAGGTTTCCGAGATTTAGTTTGCGTATTACGCCATCAAAACATACGTCAAGCAGCAAGCTGAAAGGATATCTCGGAGTTATATCTGATTACAGGTCAGCTATTTGACTTGATTTTTCAGGAAATATCTAATAAATCTCTTTGAATGAACAAATTCTACCCCTGTCACATTGACAATCTATGCAACTCTGGCCGACAAATTCACGACTTGCGCGATTTAACGATGACAACAACAACATGGCTGTTTGAAGAAGAAAAAAAACTTTTCGTCGACAGATGGCCAATAAAAACTTTTGGGTCGGCAGGTTTTGGATGGGGCGGGTGGGTTACGCCCAACACACATATTTTTAAGGATGGCCTCATGGCGAAATTTTCAGTAAACATCATGTGTTGAGCAAGTTTGTAGTTTTGTCCATAATAAATACGGTATTTGATCAATTGATCATTGTGACTCTTCGATTCATAGGTGTCAATAAGTTTTTAAAGCAATAGTTGTCATATAATCACAATCAAGGCAGATTATGGACGGAACATCAGCAGCGAGTCTTTTATCTCTCGCGGCTGGAGACCATTCGTCATAGATGCATGCCAAGTTAAGCCCTGTCGAGGAAGCTGTATTTCTCACCTAATATAATCCGTCCAACATAAATTAACCACCATGGACCACGACAGAAAGGGGGAACTCAAGCGATGAAACTCGAATTTAATTCCCACTCGCCTGGTAGCCCGTGGCTGCAGAAACAAGCACCGAGCTGGTGAATTATTTACCTTCAGTAGCCCGACTGGCTGGTGAAAAATTTAGACCACGTTATTTTTGTTTTAACAATTTGTGTGACCTGACGTTCATTTTGGATCGTAAACATACATTTTTTAGCTCAGATTTTATCATGACGTGTTCGCCGATTTTATATTGTGAGTTTGCTGCTTGGCGATAGCGTGTGTGATAACGACATCTGAGTGGGGCGAATCTGCCAAATACATGCCCAAAGTGTTCAGAGAAAGAAAAATCAGAGAGAAATCAACTATATGAGAAGGACAAATGACAATGGACATTTCGATCACAATGGCAAAGCAATCGCGAGTAACTAGCATTTGACGAAAATGCTAAGGGTATGCGATGTACCTGGTGTGCAGAAATTACGCAACAACACAAGTCCAAGTTCGTTGGTGATGGTTGTTCAAATCTCAAATTAGAGGCTGGCTGGTAAAAAATGACCAGGGCTGGTAGATCCTGGGTTCAGCCAGCCCGACTGGCTGGCAGAAAATTGAGGTGAAATTTGAGGCCTCGATATATGACAAATATAACTTTGTCAAAATATTGAGACTGCGTTTGTTTATTCGGAGTGACTTTGCTTATGCATTAGGCCTACACTCATTGTTCCGAATTTGTAGGCTTCACACCATCGTGTACCTTTTACTCAAGAAATAAAGATTAAATAACCTCATTTTTTTTGCAGAACAGTACAAAAGTTGGCCACACTTTTACGCTGTTATCTTCCATCATATCACAGAGGACAAGCAGGAAGTAGCTATCTTGCCAGACGCCATATATATAAAAAATCATAGATGTATCTGATATATTCTTTTTCTGAGAAGATAATTTTTATTAAATATCTGAAATTAAGATCAGCTACTTTGCTCGTCTTCCAGTCAAGAGCTACCTCACAGGCACTGGTCACTGACAGTTTTCATGGATGTGATGAGCTTGAAATGGGGAAAAGCTCCCATACGGTTAACATGACCGAATACCGAGAAATTCTCTTAAATATAAAGTCTGTATTCTCGGTAGCCGAGAACAACTATTTTTGTCCAGAATATCTACTTTACAGATACTTTTTATCGAGCCCGTAGCTTTAGCTGCGGAAAGCTCGATATAGGTGCCACAATGATGTCTGTCTGTCTATCTGTCTATCTATCTGTCTATCGGCAGGACCAAGTAAATGTTAAAGTTTTGGACTTAGAAATTTTTCCCTCAGGACCAAGTATATGTTAAAAGTTTGATCCCAAGGCCTGCCCGCCGAACCCTCATATTTGAGATGCTTACATCGGGCTACACATATTGAACCCATCCACTACCCTCGGGGAGCATGTCCCCACCCCTGGGACCCCAGGACCAAGTAAATGTTAAAGTTTTGGACTTAGAAAATTCCTGTCCACAGCTTCTCGACCTCACCTATGTCTCCTAAACTAAGGCCAGCCCGACCCCCCGAACTCTCATCTATTCCAAATGCTTACATCTGGCTACACTTATTGAACCCATCCACTACCCTCGGGGTGCATGTCCCCACCCCCGAGACTCCAGGACCAAGTAAATGTTAAAGTTTTGGACTTAGAAAATTCCTGTCCACAGCTTCTCGACCTCACCTATGTCTCCTAAACTAAGGCCAGCCCAACCCCCCGAACTCTCATCTATTCCAAATGCTTACATCTGGCTACACTTACTAAACTCATCCACTACCCTCGGGGAGCATGTCCCCATCCCAGGGGCACCGAGCCCCACCCTATATCTCCTAAAATAAGCTTTGCCCGACCCCATATCCTCATATATGGTAAGGAGAGGACAATCAAAGTTTTGCTTAGTCCTTTTCGTTCAAGCCGATGGGTGCTCTCGTGTGGAGTTGATAGATCCAGTACCGCTCTCGAGCTTGGCGCGATTTGGTGCTAGCTTCGAGATCTGGGTCTGATATCATTACTTCGATAATGTGGAAGCTAATGTGGTCAGTCGTATGGCCGGCTGACCAGAAATGAAGTGGTGCTGGGTTTAAACTATGATTCCGTGTGTCATTGTAATGTTCTCGGATACGTTTGTGGAAGGTTCTCTTGGTTTCTCCAATGTATTGTTTGGAGCATTTGGTGCATGTGAGTAAATAGATCACATTGCGGGTGCAACAATAGCCATACCACCACGTGACGGGTTATATTACCGGCCTACACTATAGCAAATATACCCCCCACCAGCCCACGCTAGCGGCCGACATGTCAATCACCGACCTACACCGGCCTACACCATGGCATCAGGGCCACCCACCGGCCAACAACGGCCCACGTTCACACAGTTACGAATCATACCGGCCTACGGTATTTCTCCACTATATAAAGCGGCCGAATGGCCATTTACACACAACCTGATTTTATTTTATTTATTAGACTTCGAAATCAAATCAAGATGAGTGCAACAGGTGACCAGCACCTATAGTAAAGCACTCTCCACATACATCAATACATTCATACACACAAGTAACTCATATATAAATATAAGAAGGAAAAACAATTATATAAAAATTAAAGACGAATTGATAAAAATTCATGGATATATACACACAATTAAATTTAGGCATGCCGTTCTGCTGTAAAATATGAGATTTATCACAAGATTGATGTATAAATATTTGATCACGGCTTGGTGTTCCAACGTAAAAATGATGAAAACAATTAACAATAGGTATGGCTTGAAGGTATGTAGCAAGCACACAACACTGATTACACCAGTAATATCTTCCAAACTAAGCTTCGCCTGACTCCATACCATCCCATTTTCCCGCAGCTTACATGATCTTACACTTATTCAACCCATGCGCTACCCATGGAAGCATGTCCCCACCCTCGGGGCACTGTGCCCCGGCCACCATCCATCTAAACTAAGCTTCGCCCGATCCCATATCTTCATATTTTCCTGAAGCTTACATCATGCTACACTTGTTCAATGCATTGGCCGACTCCATACCCTCATATTTCAATTTCTAATGTTATATCTCTTATATGTGATACTAATCTATTATTAGGTGTGAGATGATGAGATCACATCGATCGAAACCGGTCAGGTTTTTTCAGACAGAAGTCAACTCCAGCCTTTGCCGAGTACTGATTTTCTTCACTCCATACCCCATATCCTCATATAGTTTGGGAGCTCAGATCATCCGTTACACTTATTCAACCCATCCACTACCCCCCAGGAGAATGCCCCCTACCCTGGGGCACCGAGCCCTACCCTATATCTTCCAAACTAAGCTTCGCCTGACTCCATACCATCCCATTTTCCCGCAGCTTACATGATCTTACACTTATTCAACCCATGCGCTACCCATGGAAGCATGTCCCCACCCTCGGGGCACTGTGCCCCGGCCACCATCCATCTAAACTAAGCTTCGCCCGATCCCATATCTTCATATTTTCCTGAAGCTTACATCATGCTACACTTGTTCAATGCATTGGCCGACTCCATACCCTCATATTTCAATTTCTAATGTTATATCTCTTATATGTGATACTAATCTATTATTAGGTGTGAGATGCAGTGTACATTGTATATACAGGCATACATACTAAATCACCTAAGGTATATTCCTTTATAGTATTTACTAATAGTTTGGTGACATTAATTTATTTCAGAAGTACAGTATGAAAATAGCGGGCGGGGGAATCCCACAGTACCGAACCCCTGTTAGTTTTTAATTTCGTGTCGCCTTAAATGAAGGACGCCATTTCCTTAAATTTTGCTATCAAATTCTGGTTGACCCTAAAGCTTTTGTACAACCATATCTGTGTGCACACATTTAACTTACTATATTAATTAAAACTGAGTTTGAATCAGTTTGTGATGTCTCAGTCTTTACTGGTGCACATTATTATGGAGCATTACAGTATGATTGGACACAGTTCTCATTGTATTCTTTTAGTTGCATACAAATGTGAAGGTTTACCACAGTGCTGGTGTCCCATTGCATACTGGAAATGATAGCTTTACTCCAACTATGGCATTGTTATTAGCTTTGTTTGTTCACATATCATCACACAAAGTTACACCAAGAACGTGCTCCAAATTGCACATCTACATGTATTGTTCCTAACTATACATGTATGCATCAGATGTATGCAATGAGATGTGTAAGCTTACTTTCGAAAAAAAATGTAATCTTATTTGAAGTTTTATAATATAGTTCCTCCTTCAATCCAACCTCAACATCACCGACAGAAATCAAATTTCTTAATAAATGTATTGTTATTTTAAATGATGTGCATTGCCAATGATGTGCCACCCTAAAGGGCTCGATCTTTTTGCGAAGCTGCATGTTTTTAATTTGTGGGGTATAGAAAGCCACATATTCATAAATACGGTCATTGTCCATGTTTGACCGCACATATCTGTTCAGTTCAAGTTCATTTATTCCAATCTAGATACCGATCTTAGTTCTTGTTAGTGAGTGTTGTTTGGCAGATTCCCAATACCTAGTAATAAATATATTTGGCAAGGGTATCTATTTTCCAGAAAATACTGAACCTTTTTTGTCTTTCCCAGTATATAGAACCCAAATTATTTATAAAAAACGAGCATCTGTCCGTCTTTTAAAACGCAAATCTTTCAGCACATCTGTGGATCACCAGCAATTGATAACTGTTCTATTGTTCTTAGTTCTCATTGGTGACTGTTAAATGTATCTGCCAGGGAGGCATTACCTGTGACGAGTCTGGGGAGTAAAGATGCAAATTTTCTGCTCATATATTGTGTATTAAATAATGCAATCATACATGTACTATAATATCTGTACCAGTCTAAAACATTTGGGTGGCCTTTTCGAAGTCCACGAGTTCTAGTTTAAAATAAATTCGGGCCGACATCATTTGGCGACCATGTTTGAGAATGTTTAATCAAACAAGTTACCTCCCCTGAGGGGACTTTCCACGGGAGCATATTATTTTCATAATGGAAATAAATGAAAATTATGAAAAAAACGGGCAGGAAGGTAAACTGCCATACGGCTGACGGGAAACAAGAAATCAAGTGTGGACGGCCTTGTAGGCCAAACTATCAATATCATGTGCTCTTAGGCAATAACAAGAAATCGAAGAAAAACATAGATGCAAATGACCTCTCATGGGCGCCATTTTGAATTTACCCATGATGCTATGCACCTGGATTAGGGTTATTTACCTCCTTGGTATCCTCCAGGGTAGTATACTTGTGGCAGGGCTCTATGGAGTGAGTATAGCTATTGTACAGGTACTTCTGGGCCTGGACAAACGACTGGGTTAACTCCAACTGCTGCTTCAACATATCATGGAGGGCAATCATGGCAGGACTGTACGACGTCATGGCTGACAAGATCAAATGGCACAGTTATATATCAGTGCTGAGAAAAGGCTTTAGACATGTTAGTGGGTGCATAAAGTAATGGATCAACTCACAGAGGGCATAGACAAATGCTTACACAGGGACTAGTTCCATCATGGGATCTTTCCCCATGATGTAAGCCATAGTCCGAGAAGGGCGTACAGGCATCAATAATTTGCGAAGAGGACACAGGAGTCAATAATTAAATTTCCTATTTAGAGTGGACTAGTCTGAGACGAGGGTGCAAGAGTCAATAATCAGATTCCTTATCTAGAATGCACTATCTGAGAAGGGAGTGCAAGAGTGAATAATATACCTTTTCACATTATTGAGAGAACAAAGAGCCTGTCTGTGCAGTGAGGCCATCCTTAAAAATAAGTTTGTTGCGCGTAACCCGACCGTGTGTCCAAAAATCCGCCGACTCCAAACTTTTTTTCGCCGATTTTCATACAGGTCATCTTTTTATTTTATTTGGAACTATCAAAGTTATCTCCCCTATCTTCTCTCCCGGGTAAACGAATGTAAAACGTTCGCCAAGCAAGCGCAAGCCGCTCCAGGAAGTATTTCACTCTCCAGTAGTCGGCGATGTGAGCTTATATCACACATTTTGAAGGCATATATTCCATGGCCCAGTCCGTAGGGGAATGCAGTTTTCGGTGACCACGTGTATATGGCAGATTCCACGATAAGCTAGTCCACTTTTCCGTCAAATTCTCCGTCCAACTGAAAAATGACATTAGCAACGTTCAAAATACTAAAAAAACTAACTCCTTGTCATGTACATGTTTGCTAAACCCAGCAAAGTTGTGTAACCATTTTACCCTGTAGAGAGACAGTCTTATCTGGTATATTTCTTGTCTGCAGTATAATAGACAGACAGAAATGTAAATGTTGCTAATGTCACTTGTTCTAATGTCATTTGTCCATAGTCCTTTTTTTACAATAATCACCACAAATCAAATGTCAACTAATTTATTCAAAAAAAGATTTACAGTGATACTAGCTTGACCGTATTAAGATATATGTACCATTGCCAGTGTGTTAAATACCAATACATGGATACTATGAGCATTTAAAAAATGTTGCTAATGTCATTTCCGTCCAACTCCCGTGACGGAAATGACATTAGCAAAATTTTGAAAAGACCCTGTATTACAGCATGGGTGATGTCATACACTGACAATGGTACAGATACATCAATACAATTGGCCTAATTCCACTGAGCATATGCAAGTGCTTGTTTTACAAGAAATTTCTTGTAAATATACAAAATAGATTTTGACGGAAAAATGACATAGTTAACAAAAATGTTGCAGATGTCATTTTTGTTTTGTCCCGCTAAATTGAATACTGTACATGGAATTCATAGGGGTTCCTGTTTATTTTCATCTTATGCAATTCATTGGCAAGTTTAAGATAGTAAGATACAGGGCACATTGTTTATTAACGATATTTTTGAATTTATAGGCATTGCAAATGTCATTTCCGTCAATGATTGACGGAAATGTGTGTTAGTGGACTAGGTTATCGTGGAATCTGCCATATGGCGGGAATTCCCCACTTCTGTTTTGTGACGAGAACACAACAACACAGCGAGAGGCAACAGCAACAAAGAATGGAGAAAATATTTCAAAACAGTTGGTTATTAAAACCTGTCATAAAGAGCTCTGTCGCGAATCGACGTGGAACGTGGAGTTTAGGACGGTCTGTCGCCACCTCGTGGGTCCATACACCGACAGCTTCTGAGTCTGACGAAGAGACCAATGATGGTTGGATTTCTACTTTTCTCTGAGGAGATTTTTCAGTGCGACCAAATGCAGACAGTTGGTGTTAATTTTGCTAACTCTTCCACTGAAAATCACCGTGAGAAGAAACCAAAACTACTTTAATAAATTGTAATCAGCAACGATTGCCGCCAGGTCATAATTTCTTCGGTTGTTTGACAAGCGGTAGTGTCCTGCACAGGCTATTCCTAGCATGGGATTGTGTAATATTTGCCACGTGGGCAGGAGAGCTGACAAAAATGGCGAAAACTGCGGAAAATCTTCCTTGAAGCCGTGGACGAAGTTTTCTAGGAAAGGTAGATGATTTACACATCATCATCGCACTGAGTCTGTAGTCAGTATGATGTCAATACTCTTGGACAATATTGAACTGTGACTCGTTTGATCATTCGCCATCCATTCTTCTCATTGGGGAAACTGTCGTTGGGGGATAATGTCGGTATCCCTTTTCGTTCACAGTCACTTGAATTCTCGGCTGATGATTTTAGAGAACATTCACGGACACTGCTCTTCCCGCATATACTACATGTATGCAATGATGATTGGTTGCCGAATTTTATATGCAGAACTGTGGCTCTGATATGATCTTTGAGAATAAAATCGAGTTCTCTTTCTTTATTTTGAATCATAAAATTTGAATCATTACTTTTTCGTTTGAAAATAAATTATGCACTTATTTAATCAGAAAGATAATATGATAGGTTGAACAACACAAAATCACTTCCCTAAGGAAATTTGGCATGGCGATTTTCATCTCTCGTATCATCTCTCATCGGTTAATTTAGGTAACCTTTTTATAGCTCACCATGTTTTTACAAAGACAAGGATTGGGATAGTGCAGGGAGCTCCAGCAGTCTTGACAAATTAGACCCGTCTGCTTAATTTTGACGTTCCGATGTCGGCATCCAATACGCTTGTCAGAATTCCACCTCGGACTAAATACCACGTAAAGCTCCCATCACAGGTTAGAAACTTAGTATTTGCCTGATTCTTGTCAGTAAATTAAATTACGATGAAATTTCTATTCTGAATAAAGGGAGTGCGTAAAACCATACCACACATTTGTGAAGGGGGCAGGCGGTAATGATGTTATGTGATTAATTTTGAGGTAATTCTCTCAACTCCAAATGGTAATGAACAAACTTCTGTCAGCTTATAACACAGAGCATTTTTTTTTTCATTATTTTTGGACCAGCTAGTCACTATTCATTGTAAAGAATGTGTTCAGGGGTGTCAAGTATTTTTCAAATGACCATGGTATCTGGACAAAATCACACAATTAACCTCTTTCACCCTCCCCGAAAGGAAAAGCTGACCTCAACCAAAAAAAAAAAAAAAAAAAATTTACCTACCTACCGACCCAACTTCCTGAGGTAGGGTCGGGTTACAGCCAACAAACATATTTTTAAGGATGGCCTGACCAGTATCTTCAGCTGACCAGCTATTGACTCGTATAATTTCACTTTGCTCAGGAAAATATTTTGAAGTGGTGATAGCTGACATAATTTTATACACATGTACTATGGTTTCCTAGTATTTAAAGGAAGTGTCATCATGCTCAGAATAATGTATAATTTGGCAAATATTACATGAAAATAAGCCCGCTATCACCAGTTCAAACTATTCTCCTGGATCAAAAGATAGGGCGAAGTCAAATTATATGAATCAGCATTCAGCTGATCAGCTGAAGTCATGAGTTCAATTTTACAACGGACTATCCGCAAGAATATCGAGAAATCCACATGTGCATATCATTGAGAAGTAGCTGATCAACTGAAGTCATGGAGCTTTTTTGAAATGGGCTATCTGCAGGAATATCGTGAACACCACATTTCAAGGTCTTGAAATCGATAACACTTTGCCATGTGACATCAGGTTCACGAACGGTTCAGCACACAACACGATAGGCTCAGCTGAGTCAGTTACATTATAACAATGATTTAGACACTGGGAAAGTAAAAGTAATTTTCATTTTATCATTATGAGATCTATCAAATTAAAATACAATAACCCCAGTCTATTGGTGTGGGAATACACTATCACCTACCTTCCAGGCTATCAGCACTGACAGTATGGGCTGCAATAGGAGAGGGATCCACAAAAGACAGACCATATGAGGGCCCCATGAAGGCCATTCCTGAGTGTAAGGTATTCCACTGGTAAGTCAGTCCTGGCTGATCTCCTGTCTGTACCTCTACAGACTTCTTCTCCTTCAAAGCAGCTCTTGGCTCAGGTGAACTTGATGCGGACCTGAATAAGAGAAAACAAATGTGTAAAAGTGGCAGATTTGTAATGTCACATACTAAACAATATCCACTATATGGAGAACTATTGCAATGCCAAGCCCCATAGCTTCTTCTGTATAACTGGAGGCGCTGGAGTAACTGTAGGATGTGTAACTGTCTACACGTACGTCTGATAACAGAAACTCGCCTTTCTGTGTATTGGGCATAAATGCACTATAATTCAAGTTAATCCCTGGGAAATGCTGTCTTGCCTCGATGGCAGGGGGTCGTCCACCGACATGTGGCTGACGCATGAGCTCCGGTTCGTTATTTGGGGTGTCTTGCTATCTCTTTAACCCAGAAAATATTTTGAATAAATGATAACTGGATTATTTTTCGACCTGAAGTTGCCAAAAAATTATATATAACTGTAAGGCCTTTTTTTTTTTATTAATTGGTTTACGGATTTTTCTGGCAAAAATGTCCAGATGGAGGATGGAAAAAAATAAAAATAAAATCAAGCCTCCACACTTTATTTATTTTTACTTTCTGACAAACTTCTTAGACACGAGAGGGCGGTCAAAAAAAATGATATGTCAAATCCAGGTAATAGCCAGTGTAATAATTACAAGACATTTACCAAAAGATCAATGACGGACGTTTCCTTCAACCAAGCGACAATATCAGTCGCTTTGCGTGAAACCAACACTTCAATAGGGGTGTTGACAGGACAAGTCATGTTTCCTGCTGTTATTTTGGACAGACAGGCCGGCAGATATGTCGTCAGTTGTCACTGATCTCCTTCAAGACCAAGTCCCCCACCGTCCCAGCAGTTACTGGACCGACAAAGCCCTTCAAAAGGACGGTCGCGTCCTGTCTAAGAGTCAGTGAAAACCACCGCGAAGCCGAACCCGCCATCTTGGCTTCAAACACTGCGCCGTTGAAATGATGTCATGTCTGGCCCCCGAACTACAGCCGAAGGTAACATGGAAGTCGGAAACCACCACCACTGTAACCAAGGGAAGTAACCCGCCTCCAAGACCAAGATGTCTGCAGAGTGTGAGAGTGTTGAACTCGTGCGAACTCGAGCGTGAAGAATTTATATAAGATGTTTTACGCACAGCAAGTATTAAAATGAGACCAATATTGCGAATTTTATGTTTTTATTCTTCCGACAGAGAGGTCAGCAAATGTGACACATCGGCGGATACGACAGAAATAAAAAAAAAATCGAAAATCCAATTTTATTTTTATTTCACTTTTGGCAAAATGAAGGTCGGCGGATCCGTAAACCAATCAATAAAAAAAAAAAGGCCTAAGCTTATTGGTTCTTTCTTGGAATAGTAGGAATATTTGATCCATATTATCATATTTACACCAGTTATCAATAGTTAAGAAACCCACCTCAGCTTAAAGAGATAGGGGAGAGATCATGAGAGCTAACCGAAGCTCGTGCGGTGACCAACATGTCAGTGCACCTGTCGCTGCCATTGGGGCAAGATAGCATTGTCCAAGGATTAATGTGAAAAGGGCAGATTGTAACTTGTGGAGCCACTGTAGGATGTGTAACCTCTCACTCTAACCATGTCTACATGTCTGCCTGAGAACAGAAACTCACCTTTCTGTATAACTGTAACTTCTAGAGCCACTGTAGGATGAGTAACTGTCACTGCTCCCATCATCATCAGTATCACTGGTGAAGTCCTCGGTGTAATCATTGACAGTATTCCCCTTTGATTCCTCATCACTGTATTTTGTCTTCACCTCTGACAGAGATTCAGTATGATCATCCTTGAGACTGTCTTCTCCAATTTTCTCAGTTATACTGTCAAAGTCCTCTGAGTAGGATAATGAATGTTGTCTGTTACCTGCACGTTTGGACTGTATTTCTGAGATTATTTCCGTCACAGAGTCATTAGCTCTCTTTTTAGCAGA
Organism: Hanleya hanleyi; assembly: GCA_036873755.1. Classification (NCBI taxonomy): domain Eukaryota; kingdom Metazoa; phylum Mollusca; class Polyplacophora; order Lepidopleurida; family Hanleyidae; genus Hanleya; species Hanleya hanleyi. Next base: position 66,686 of record JAVTVY010021786.1, read on the forward strand.
AAATATATTTTCAGATTTTTCTGTGTGTATTTCCGAGACCTCGCTGGCAACACTGATGTCCTTGCTGGATTCTTTAACAGATTCGCCTCCCAAAAGCTCATCAACTGAGTGGAGACCGAAACTACTGAATATATCCGGCTTCTCCACAGGTTTGGCTTTGGATTTTCCTGTCTTCTTGGCATGACTGTGGATATCCTTACCCCTAGATTTTGATTGTTTCTTTGGACTGGTGTTTTTTGAAGGCTGTTTGTCCTCTGGTGACGATTCTCGCAGGTGGGAGCTTTTATAAAATGGGCTGGGACTCGGTGAATCCAATTCCCTTTTCTTTTTACTGGCAGAAATATCGTGATCATCAAGGGACATTACTGGCCCAAGGCTATCGATGTCCATCATCACATTCACTGTAAAATATCAGAAGATATCACTGAAGATACGTAAAAATTATAGAAATATTTCCCCATGAAAAGAAACGTCAATTTGATATGTGTTAGGACACCACACAGCATTTGTATAGGACAAAATTTATGAGAGAAAGAATAAATTAGTAGTCCGCGAGAATCAAACCCACGACTCCTCGAAACAGTGGAATTCCTCATACCATCAAAGCTATGCCGGCCCATATAACACTCCCTTGAATTGTCCCTGTGAAGGCCAGTCATTTCTCCCAGTTTTGCATAAAGCATTTGCATTTATATATGATACAGAAATGACAATTCAGTATGAAATATAGCCTGGATTTACCAATTGAATCTTATTCCCCATAAGAACATGATAAGTCCCATGAGGTTCACATACAGAATGACCAAATTTCTTAGAGAGGGAGAGAGAAGGTTTAACGTCGAAGTTCAGCAATATTTCAGCTATATAGCGATGATCAAACAAGATTCTAAGTATTCAAGTTACGTAATAACTTAATGATCTGTGCATTAATAACATGTACATACATTAAAATTTATACAACAAATCAATCTCTCTCAAATAATCTATTATCCAATCTTCTTTTACCAAATATGACATATTTTTTCCCTTTTTAGTGGACCCCATACCTTCTAAAGCCGACAATAGAGCTTTTGCTTCTGCAGTGAATATCAAACTTTTACCTGGTAGCTACTCTCTCGCCATCTTTAGAACCATCTGTATAAATAGCCTGAAGCGATCTGTATTTTTCTCTCAATAGACCAAATTCTTGTGTATATACGAGCTGGCTCGTGTCTGCCATTTTATATTCCATCAGTGTAATATCTACTTCTGGTTTGACTAACTGCCATGGTGAAGTTGGCAAGAGCTTGTTAGGTAAAATTTGACTGAGCTTAATACCAGCTGCTACAATGTGACATTTCATACGAATTCCAAAAGGTGGAATAATGGAGGGTTTCTTAGAATAGAAATCTATGTACTAAGGGTTGAAAACACAGTTATGTGTAGGATTTGAGTGATTTATCTCAATTTTGTGATATATTGCAGTGATAGTTTAATTCTTCGAAGATCTAAAGGAAATTCATCTGCTTCGACATACAAGCTTTCTTTAGGTGATGTTCTGAATGCACTGAGGCAAAGTATTAGTCCTTGATGGAGAATAGGATCTAGCTTTGCCAAGTTTGACTTGCTTGCACCGTTGTAAACAATACAGCCATAAGTATAGAACGAACACGTAATTGATATGAATGGAGAAGCATTTGCTGATCTCCTCCCCACTTATAGCTGGCAGATACCTTCAACAAATCAAGAGCTTTTGTGCACTCGGATTTCAAGCAATTGATATGCGGTAAGAACGTTAATCGGTGGTCAAACAATATTCCTCAGAATTTGACCCCTTTTACTACTTTGACCTCAGTTCCATCTAATGTAAGTACTGGATCTTTGTGCTGGAAAATTTTTCTACAAAAGTGTCTTAGCTCTAGAGAATCTGAAGCCAATTTCTAGTCACCATTTCTGAATTCTATTTAGACAAAGTTGTAATGTTCTCTCAATATTGTGCATAATTTTTCCTCTACACCATATGTTGAAATCATCTACAAAGAGTGAACCATCAATTGATTTATTCAAAACTGCAGCTAAGCTGTTTATCTTGATACTAAACAGAGTAGTAGACAAAATACTGCCCTGTGGGACACCATGATCTTGAAAGAAATGATCAGACATGGTTGTACCCAACCGAACTTGGAATTGTCTATTATCATTCAAAAAGTTGGATATAAAAATGGGTAAACGGTCCTTTAATCCCATATTTTGAAGATCTTTTAGAATCCCATATTTCCATGTAGTATCATATATGCTTTTTCTAAATGAAAAAAGACAGAAACCACATGTTCATTCTTGGCGAATGCATTCTTGACACAGGAATCAAATCTGACCAAATGCTCAATGGTACTTCTAATTTCCAGTTACCAAACTAGGCGATCAGTTATCATGTGTTCCATAATTTTGTAAACACAGCTAGTCAGTGAAATCGAACGATAATTACCAGGGTCTCGATAGTTACAGCAGGCATTGGTACTGGTATAACAATGGTACCACAGAAACAAGAAAGGCCATCCTGACAAATTCAGCCTCATTACCAGCATGGTTATTGAGTTAGATACTGTGAGATACTGAGTGATATAATATGCTTGAGTGTTATTGTTCCAAGATTTTACCATCCAAAAGTTGATGCAAGAATTTGTCTTAAATGCTGAGAGTAGCCTCCCCTCTGTCATGAACATAGTTTGTATCGGAGTAATCTCCCCCTGGCAAGGTTTTTCAAGTATGACTGTACAAAACTGTTAATTTGATGAGTTATGTATTTGTACAATCCCATGTACGGTACCCCATACCTTGAAAATCTTCTTGCATGTCTGCTGCACTTTCTGTTAGAGCACCTTGTTGTTCATCCTCACTGGGTAGAGACTCCTCTGAGATGGATCTGGCTAGGAGTCGGGACTGAAGACTGGGTGGAGATGGGGTCCGTTTGAATGGGCTCTGTCGGGGAGAAGGTGTAGTGTGACGTGAGGTCTTAGGTGATGGTGATCGGACCAGGGGAGGTTTACTGTCTGGGGATTGGGTCCTCTTGATTGGATGAGACTGGCTCATTGTTTTGGAAGACATCCCCTTGGGATGCCGCAGAGATTTATCAGATCCCGAGAGACCTTCAATAAACTCTGCTAAACTCTCTTCTTCCGAGGACAACATAGCCTTGGCTGAATACCTCTGAGCACTCTTCAAACCTGCGGCAAGACCTCCACCTGATAAAAACATGTCCCTATATAAAAGCACAGATTTCATCTCACTGTATGTCTCTAAGTTTACACTCAAACTTGAGACCATTTTTGCCTTTCAATATATTCTCGGCAAGCTGTTATACATAAAAATACATAAACTTGATTTTGAGTCGATACAATAATGAACAGTGTAACACTAGCTCTATGAGCTAAAGTAATAAATCGCTCATAAAAGGGATACATTTGAAGTTAATATCAATGAGATGGGACTTCTTCCAGTTTCATTGTTGCATCACCATAACTGTAGTGGGTTTTAGGGACGTCATGAGTATGATCAAGAATGGACCAATCCCCTCTTTCCAGAAAATTACCATGATGCATTAGAGTTTCAATAAAAATACATTGGACCACTTGACATAAATACATTGGACCACTTGACAAATACTAGTACACACTGGACCACCTGACATAAATATATTGGACAATTTGACATAAATACTAGTACACATTGGACCACTTGAGATAAATATGAGTACTTTGACATATGCCCAAAAGCCTGAAAGGATACTCTATTCTACAAAATATACACCTAAAAATCTGTATTGGCATTCTTTCTATTGAGATGGTTTGGTCTAGATTTACTAAATTGCTTTATTATTAAATTCACCTGTTTTGGCCATTTGGTGTTTACTCTGTTCTTGTAGCTGGGATTTGTCATCTGTAAGGAATGTGGGAGGGGGTGGGGCCTCCGCTTTCTTCTTCACAAACTTCCCTCCGTCTCTGCCTACACTTATACTGCTCTCTGATGCAGTCCTCAGAGGGGATTGGCTCTTCCTAGGCAGCACGCTCCTCCCCGCCGCCATGAAGCTGTCATCACTGTCCGTATCCATGGCGAACACGTTCGCCTGTCTGGTCGGTACTGCAGTGCGTTGTGAGATCTTGTTCGTCAGAGCTGCAGCTTTATTCAGTGCTGAGGAAGACTGAAGACTCTGTTGACCAGGTCTGGAAGAGGACATCTGCACTCTCTGCGATGAAGCTGCTGTCTGTGGCCTGCCATAACCCAAGGCTGTTTTACCACCTGAGGTAGGAACTGGACTAGTGCCAGCTATGGCAGGGGTAGGGGCCTTCTTCAGGAATGACTTCTGTCGATTCTCAAAGGATCCTAAAGAATCCACTGAGTCAAGGCTGTCTTGAACAGTCTTTTTCTTCAGAAATTTGCTGTTTAATGCGGCTGGAAGTGCGGACACTCCATACTGATACTCCTCATTGGATATACTGATATCACTGTCTTCATCCAAATTGAACGACTTCTTGGGTGATGTCCTCTTTGTTAGAGAGTTAATATAGGCCTGCAATAGAAATCAAATGATCTACAGATATTTATCTACAACATCTGTTACGTGCTCAGCAATTCAGGTACCATACTGATCAAATACTGATACAATGATCCATATAGACAAACTGTCCATTGTCAGCACATGGCATATTGATAATTGGTGATGTATTATCTACTACTTGGTACTAGACAATCCCATATCAAACCATAATCCTATGTCACAACTGATAGATAAGCTACTTTCCAAGGAGATAATTGGGGGAATGTAAATGTACTAATATTTATACTTTGGATGATATTTTATAAATCCTTGCAGTGGGTTATTTTATTTTCAAGACTTGTGCCATACAACCACATGGTATATTTTTGCAAGAATGACCCGCATACTGAAACTTTTGCACGAAAAAAGATATTAGGTGCAGAATGTCAGTTCTTGAATCCCTGAATGATTATCGTACTAGTACCGAGATGCTATTGGTCCTCTTTTACCTCTCCATAAAATATCATGGACACGGTATGAAATCTGGTTGAATATTCTTACATTGAGATCATCTTCCTCTGTGTGAGTAATGACCCTTTCCCCCTTCAGCTGGGAGTTCACCTTCTGGAGTAGAGCCGATGTGGCCCCGGCATTACGGCGACTCATGTCTACACACTTTCACGAGGTCTTCTGAAGAAATAGATGTGGATGACATTAACAAGCAGATCAACTATGTAGATATAATGTCATTATCAGTATGACAATATTATGTATCACCATGATGAGTATGTCATTTACATGTACCTAGATCCTACTGTGATAACTAGAGATACTTTGATTGTGAATGAGTGGAGGTATTCTCTTACCACAGGCAATCAAATGGGCAACCATCAGGTCCATATTATATCCACATTATCCAGCGCTATTTTGATCCCTGGCTACTGGAAGTTGAAGGACACAAAAGGTGATGGGAAGTACCTCGGTACTACTTCAAGTTCAACCCGCATGATCAGGCGCATATTATACTCTTTTTTTTACAATTTAGTTTTCTTATAAATTAGCCCCAGCATAATAAAGCAGAGAAAAAAACTTGCTTACAAGGAAATTGGATATATTCTACCATACCCCATGTATTTTACCAAATAACATTATTACATGTAAAGAAGGAAACCCAGGTGAGATCTAATTCCAATAGATCCTACCTCACAACCAATCGGTGTGGATTATATGACGTCATAATTTTCATCCTGTGTCCAGTTGAACTCGCCCAGAAGCGTAATAGGATTGAAATGGATATCAAAATTTATCGTCTGCCCATATCTGCCCGTTAATCAAGTTTTAAATACACCAGAATATCTTTCTTTTCAGAAAACATCTCCACATTGTGTCATTTTCAGTATGGTAGAATAGAAATAATTCCTTGTTTGCTGTGGTTTAAATAAACTACATGCCTAAACTTCATGTTTCTACAAAGAGTCTGATCACTATGTGGACTGTTGCAGTACCAACGAAAACACCAGTCTGCATGATCTTAGTATATAAATTTCATGCTCATTCCAATCTCCAGGTTTAAATTTAATACCAGACTTTCGTTTTTGAAAATAGCACGAGTGCAATGAATCATACTCCTAAAATTCAAAAAATGATTTTAAGAAGTGTGATATCATACTCCTCCTGGATAGGGAGGCTTGGGTTTGGCGAGTGCTGTTTCCTGAGGAAATTTTTAGGGGTGTGATGATGTGGGAGTGTGATCACACTCATCAACAAGAGCCCAAGGGGCTTCAATATACGCCCGTATATCTGGAGTTACATTGGTTCAAATTTCAAGGTTGTTTAATAGCCTTGATTCCAATTGATCTAGCAATCCAGAGAAAGGTCTACAATTTTTTCCTTATAAGAATGTAACATATATCACATCTTATATTGAATGATAAACTAAAATGAGCTTAACTCTTGGTAACTAGTTGACCTTGAGACAAGAGCTGAGAGCTCACATATCCCACACTGAAATCGACAGGTTGGAAATAGCAGCAGTAAAGTGCGACGATTTCATGCCCCTTTCAAAACGGCGAAAGCTGTGACCGCTTGACCTGTGACGTCACAACCTGATTACGATCTGGCTCAAATGCCTGTTGTGACGTCCAAATGTCAGCGACATCACGCTAGAACTCCCACAGTTAGTGAATCTTTCTTAACAACGCCCGACGTCATAGACAATGACGTTTACGGCGCAATCGTAATCAGGTTGTGACGTCATGCACCAGAGGTCACGGCTCCAATACGTTTTTCCCCACATGTGTGCTATTCGTGTCCTAAGACCCACTTCGACGACATTATTCGAGAAAAAAATACTAATTTGTTGTTTGAAACACTACTGGGTATGTTTTAATGCAGAGTAGTATAGAGTCATTTGGTATAACCTTTAATGTAGCTGTTTCAAACATGGGAGACAACTCCACAGGACAATACCATATAAATGCAGGGAAAAGAACTTCGAATATTCCAACAATATTCCAACACATTTAGTCAGCTAAGCTTGATTCAGTTTTGGGGGACTGCGACCTAGACCTTTGACAAATAGATCTCATATGTATGGCTTCACTTTGCCATGCGAGTAAGGTATACTCAAAGTTTGGTACCAATCCATACCTTGAAACTAGAGCTATCGCATGGACAACAAATGTTAATGGATGAATGGACAGAACGCAACATCTCATTACACGACCTCGTCTTCGACAGGCATATGAAAATGTGACTTTTAATAATTTCTTGATTTTGGGGTCACAGTGACCTTGACCTTTGACCTGGACCTCAATTTTGGTACACAACACATCGTCTTCCCTCAATCTATCAATGCACACAAAAAATCATGATTTTTAATGATTTCCTGATTTTGGGGTCACAGTGACATTGGCCTTTGACCTTGGCCTAAATTTTGATACATGACAAACTGTCTCCCCTCAATTTCTCAATGGACGCAAAAAATCATGATTTTTAACAATTTCACGATTTTGGGGTCAGTGACCTTGAACTTTGACCTTGACCTACATTTTGGTATGTGACACATTGTGTCCCCCTAATGTATCTACTGACACAAAAAAAATGTTATTTTTAATAATATCCTAATTTTGGGGTCAGTGACCTTTGACCTTGACCTAATTTTTGGTATGCATCACTTCACTTCCGCCTATTGAATCCACTCACAAAAAATTTGAAATTTTTAACGATTTCCTGATTTTTCAATCACACTGACCTTTGACCTCTGACCTTGACCTACATTCAATATGCAACACATTGTTCCCCCCCTAGGGCATCCACTCACCAAATATTAGAACTGTCAACGATCAATGATTTCCTCATTTTTGGCAACAGTGACCTTTGACCTCTGACCTCGACCTCAATTTCGGTACGCGACACATCGTCTCCACCTGGTGTATCCACTCACAAAAAATTGCAACTGTGGATAGAAAATGTTCACAGATACAGACCAGACACGAACACTTCAGTGATTTCCTGTTTTTCAGGCCAGTGACCTTTGACCTGTGACCTCGACCTTCATTTTGGTACGCGACACATCGTCTCCCCGTAGGGTATCCACTCACCAAAAATTGGAGCTTTGGATAGGAAACTGTCCCAGATATAGACCGGACACGAGAACCGGACAGACGGACAGACAGACAGACAGACGGACAGACGGACGGAAACCGCCATCACATAATACGTCCGCCTTTTGGGCGGGCGTATAAAAACGAATGACTGTATTATCGAGAGGAAACTAATCGCGCTGTATATATACATGTAGTTTCTTGGCAGATTTTTAGTAGTATTGAGTGAGTGAGTAAGTGAATATAATTTAACGTCGCTTTCAACACTATTTCAGTCACATCACAACATTTGGTATGACTGAAATAGTGTTGAAAGCGACATTTGCTATATTAAATATGTGCGCTTGTAACTCACAGAGGGTGCTCCTAGTCTGAAACAGGTTAGGTTGAATACCTCAAATGGAGTACTATATTAGGTTGGGATACAATACCGCATGATTTGAGGTTTAGTGCTATACCCAAATCGAGGTATAAGGATATGCACATTAAATTACAGGTGATGGCCCCAAATGTTTATCATTTATAGTCGTGGTTTAGAGTCATATCTTGCACAAAATTTATGGACTCGATTCATTTATCACAAAACTTAAATTCGTTTTTGTATATAACAATATATTTATGACAAATTCTAAGTAAATGAACATTTTAGCCGTGTATAAACTTAGGCCTACAGTACGACATATACATTAAATTGGGCTATTTTAATTTTCATATTTTATGTCCAACGGACCTTAGTTTGAATTTGGACTTCATTATTATAAGATGCCTCGTCTTATTCATGGGGCTAGCCCAATGCGACTATAAGTACATTGTACTAACTTTAGTACTAGCGGTATGGTTGGCCTACTATTGTTTTCACAAATCTTCACCATACTTTCGCATCAATTGTGACCAAATTGTCATTTTGTATCCAATTTGCTACTTTGATCAGCAGCAATCTAGTGTTTAATGTCACTTTTTATCAGCCGTGACATACACCAAATATCATTTTGAGTCTTTGTCTTGGGTGTCATTTCAGCTATCTGTTGATCCCAACCTATGATTTTAATATGCAACCGTCCTCGCGAATTCCCGGCAAATCATGTTACGCATGTACAAGGAAACATTTCAAGAAATAGCATAAGATAATGATATTTATATTTTCATGATCTTCTAATACTGAGATGAAAATATGTATTTAGATTTTTATTCTATGAATGCGTTTTCAAGGAAAGTTATCAAAACCTAAACTTGCAATATCGTGAAAAATTCTCATCAAATAGACACCATCATTCCCATTAATATTACAAGGAAACTGCTAAAGAAACAGAAATGATATTTTATTTCATGACCTTATAATACGAGAGAAGACTATGTATGTATTTAGATTTTTACTTTACGGAAGCCTTTTCAGTCGGTATATATAATGTCAAGAAAATTCCAGGTGAATTGACATCATATTTTCCGATAAATATTACAAGAAAATGGCTGAAGATACAGCAATGATATTTTTCCCTAAGAAAAATGAACAATTAGGTTTTCATTTTATGGATGCGTTTCATAGTAAGTTATTGAAATCTGTTGTCATTATATCGAGGAAAATTCTTGGCGAATTCAACACCAACTTTTCTGGTAAACATTAAAGGTGAAATGCAAAGGTTTTTAGATTCTCATTTTTATATTTTATATTGATTGAACAATGACAGACCGATATTTCTATCTACTTTGCTTGGTTTATTGTGAAGTAGTTTGTCTGTTAGAAGCGTTTAACTAGTTTGTACCCGAAGCCCAGCTGAATTCTGATTTGCAAACCGTCATCGCTTATCTTTCCTTGATTGTGACGTCACATCAGACCAGCCTCCCGAAGGTTCAATGTTACAAGTATTGACGTCCAGCCAGCTGGTCTGATGTGACGTCACAAACCAGCGTCAAACAAGGGCAGATAAGCGATGTGGATTCATTTCTAAAACTGGCGGGATTTGAGATACCAATATTGAAGCACTTTTCTAAAGCTACTAGGAAACAAAATACTTCAAATAAAACCAAACGAAGTAAATAGACAGATAATTATAACATTAGCTAACCCATGGAGAGCATAAAAAGAAAAATATGAAAACCTTTACATTTCACCTTTAATACAAGAAAAAAGATGAAGATACAGAAATGTATATATTTTCATGATCCTGTAATACTTGAGATAAAAACTATTTAGATTTGTATTTTATGGGTCCGTTTTCAATGAAAGTTATTAAAACCTATTGTCGGTGTATTGAGGAAAATTCCCCTCGAATCGACACACTATATTTCAGTAAAATTCTCGTTGTGAAGTAAAGAAATGTACAGCAAACTATATATTTCTGAAACCGGTATCTGTACAGGTTTAATAATAACTAAACAGAATCAAATATTGGAGAGATATACCGGCAGAGTTATCAAATGTTGATTACCATCTCCTGCATATCCCTGTCATATTCTCGTGGAATACATCGTGTCCTAGGCCTAGGTTTAAAGACTACTAAAATGTCAATTTACTGAGAATTTGTCATAAGAATATTTTTATGAACAATGTATGACTATTTTGTGACAAATGTATCGCATGCATAAATTTTCTCCAATTTGTGACACTAAATCGCAATTATAAATGTGAACCGTCTTACGTCATTGCCTGTTAATTTGCATGTTAATCAAGTTGTTTCTCTTCATTTGAAGTGCTTTCTGCCACTACTTTTCGCGCGCAACTCCGGAAGTGGGATCATCATCCGATTGTAAACATTGGCAATCTATGTATATATTTTGCTACTACATGTGCTTATATTTCAGGAGGGTCAATGAGAAACTTCACCATTTATCTTTGTTCATATTTAGCATGTCAACATCATCAGAAAGAGAGTTGACACATGCATCTATGTTAATTATTTGAGAATGGAAGGTATGAGTTAATTATTTGACGATTGGAGGGGCTAACAAGTCTTGGACTTCAGCTCTAAGATGAGGTATCAAGGTATCTACAGAGGAATGTATGCTATCATGTATACAAGAATGCAATCTAGGTAAACCAAGATGATAAATCAGGGGAATATACCATCTAGATGTACCGCTATGGAAACATCGTGGGAAATCTTCGCTGATATTCTGCGAGATCCCATAATAAGCCAATCACGAACATCTCTGACAATGACTGACGTTTACTTCACAGAGATTAACATCTCGCGTGGCACAATCTTTTGATATTTTCTACCCCCTAACAAAGCCAGACATTTCAGCGGGAGTAAACTTTTGATCTTCACGGATGTCTGGAAATTATGCCATATTTGGATACTGTTTCTCGATAATGTTTATATATTTGTCCACGTGCTACCATGTGTAATTACTGTGGGCGTGATTTCAATAAGCTAGCCACCTGATTGGCTAACAAATGTTGTTTCAGATTCACATGGGATTTATATAGGGCTGAATTCAGATATAATATTCCGTGATATTATATCTGAGCAGGTCGGGGAAAGGTTGAAATTGGTCTGAATCACCCCAAAAGGGCTGATTTCGCCCAATTTGGGTGAATGACGGCATAAATCCTCACCCCAATTAGTCTGAATTAATCGTAACCCAAAGTGTTTCCTCTCGTTCATCCGAAGACCACGACTTGGAAAGATAATAATGTTCAGCGCAAATGTCCCGGACCTCCTCTCTAGAAAACTGTAAAATTCATACTTCCATCCTATCAATAACAAAAATAAACACAAGACATGCAGATTACTTAGTATTTTATAGTATTTTTTCAAAGTCAAACTGTTCTCCAAAACGACAGCGTGTTTTGGCCACCATCTTGTTTGCCTCTGTCAGGCCAGGCGTAATTAATCGATATTTCATAAAATATGAGAAATATGCGAGAGTGCAAGATCAAGAGAATAAAATTCAATTCAATTCAATACCAAATTGTCTTCGGCATGAGCTCTCCACAGGATTACCTCCCCTGATGCTTCTTACTGAACATGATAATTAAAAAAATAATTGATCGATTAGTTGACCCTCATGGCCTCGACTTCGACCAGAACATGGCGGTAGCAACAACAATGACAGGTATGAATGTGAGCGAAATAATTTCCCCATCGAAAAACTTATAAACGAGGAAGTTGTATCAACGGGATTTATCATTTTTTGCCAGACAACAACATATTCCACTTTCCTGCACAATTCATAAGCAAATGTACGTCATAAATTTTATGGTATCGGAGAAAACAGTTCATAATTTGAGATATTTATCATTGTAAAAAAATGATCACTTTGGGTTACGATTAATTCAGCCTAATTGGGGTGAGGAGTTATGACGTCATTCACCAAAATTGGGCAGAATCAGCACTTTTGGGGTGATTCAAGCCAATTTCAAGTTTCCCCGAAGAATGTGGACTGAAATTGTGACCAGGAGAATACACACCCCGTTTCCGTATGTTAAGGGCTTTGCATACCAGAGCAAAGTGAACTGAAAATGTTGATATAGTGATGTCATCATTGCTAAATATCTCCTAAATGGCTAACAGCATGTGGATGAAAATTTCGCACATGACAGTTTAGTTTGTATTGGTTATTTCAACGCAAGGAGAAGTGAAATTGATGCACATTTCACACAGACATAGCTCTTGCAACTTACCGTTTAGCAGTGTCAAGATGTAGAGTTACACTGTAGGCACAGGAAATTGGGAAATCTCGTGCAACTTCTCTTCAATGACACACAACACCAAACAACAGAGAAAAATGGGAGGGGGCATAAGGAAAGGCAGAAAATCGGAAAACTGCAGACAGGAAATGAGTACAAATTGAAAATTTGCAATGCCATTTTCTTGGGGACCTTTTTTTTCGATTGTGTTGAATATTCACAAGGAAAATTTAACCCTTGGGTACGGATAACATTATGCATACAAGCAGACTACATGAGGTGTTCAACTTGGGGGTTAATTTTAAAGGTTACCAGGTGACTGACTGTTACACCACTCCCCCACTTTACATAAGAATGAAGCACATGGAGTGTTGTTGTTGTTCACATCATGAACATTGGCCATCCATGCATCGCTTTCTACAACGTGAACAGTCATTCCAAAATGGTTTGGCATACAAAATGATGATGACGACGGGTAGTCCATCAAAACTACGATATCTGAGACGTTAAATTACAATACATAACCTTTAAAGCCCAAGTTGTTGGATAAAATATACATCGAGTTCTCCAAAACAAGAGGAAATGTACTGGAATTTATCTCCAAAGAAGAAGAGTGAAGTAGATAGGTAGAACCTCCATGTCCCTCATTTCCAAGATATTGAAGTGTACGAAAACAAATGGACCTTCTGTAAAGTGGGAGGGTGGGACCATTGTGAAAATTGATATATAATAAGAGACGGAAAGGTGTTGTGCAATCAACAATGAAGATTGGGTTATATTTCAGATAGCTGATAAAAGTGTCAACCGGACTTGGGAACTGGGGACATGTAGGTTAACTTCACTTGCAGATCCATCGAAAGCATCGCGCCGATGGCTCATTCATGTTAAATGTGAGTGCTTCGCTATACAGAAAAAATAGTTCCATAATTCAACGCGATTTATCAGCTAACATATGATGCATTTTTAATTATGATTACTGATCAAGAAAGATAAGGCAGGATATATCATCACTGATTATTGTTTGTAACAGTAAATCATATCTGAAATTCTGGCGTAGGTCTATACACAATGTACTTTGCCTGGAGAAGGCGGGACTTTTGGGAAGTTGGTGTGAAATTTCTCGTTGTCAGAGTAGAATATTTGAGCATGGAATCCACTGTTGTTCCGTTTACAGGAAGTATTTTAGCTAATATAAGTAACAATCTAGCCGTCTGTTTAGTTGTCAATACCCGTAAGGTCATAATTTTTATCTTATGTCATTTCTAATTTTGTAAACAACGCAGTCATTTGTAACGTGCTCCATGAACGTCCCATAATGCCAAAGCGGAAAGTTAAAGAGCAAGCCACCATGGCAGCCAAAACTGCTCATTTCCTGTCTGCAGTTTTCCGATTTTCTGCCTTTCCTTATGCCCCCTCCCATTTTTCTCTGTTGTTTGGTGTTGTGTGTCATTGAAGAGAAGTTGCACGAGATTTCCCAATTTCCTGTGCCTACAGTGTAACTCTACATCTTGACACTGCTAAACGGTAAGTTGCAAGAGCTATGTCTGTGTGAAATGTGCATCAATTTCACTTCTCCTTGCGTTGAAATAACCAATACAAACTAAACTGTCCTGTGCGAAATTTTCATCCACATGCTGTTAGCCATTTAGGAGATATTTAGCAATGATGACATCACTATATCAAAATTTTCAGTTCACTTTGCTCTGGTATGCAAAGCCCTTAAATTAATTGTTGTTTCCGACAATAATCAATGTCAAATGATGGGAAGGTGGGGGGACTGCGATTATATGCCTTTAGAGGGCGCTGTGATCAGCTGAATAAACTCCATTCTATTCTGTTTACGACACTCCCCAGGACGGCAGAAAGTTACAACAACAACAAAAGCTTCAAACTCAACTCTACTATAGGTTCAGCCTCATTCATCAAGTTTGCATTTGTCAAAGTGATACCATGTTACATAAGAAAGGTAATCATGCTTGTTTCGTCACGAAGATCACACACAATGACAATGGAAGGAAGAGGGCATCCAAGATAGAATAGATCGTTATACATTTTTGATTCTCCCCAAAAAGCGTCTGTCGTCAGGCGGCCATTTTTCACTCGTTCACCTCGGAGTTCATCGGCAACCATCGTTCTGAACGGAAACTCACGAGCTTAACCGAATACCGTCCCTTCGAGCGTGGTTGCCATTGATTGGTCCACGTTGAACCAATCAACGCTCTCCAGCTGTCAAGTCACATGGGAGCCGGTAACGTTTAGTTGAGACACATTGCAGCTATTTATCTGTCTTTCAGAAAGTCGGTGTTTAGACCGTCCGGTTGTCATCATGCGTCTCCTCCTGATTTTATCCCTTTGCGTCGTCCTTGCCATTTGTGATCCAACTGTATATTTGCAAGAATCATTTGGTGGTAAGTATGCGACATTTTTAATTCGCATTTTAGCTTCCCAAGAAGAGCATCTTGACTTGAGAGTGCAGAAGAAGGTGTGTCCAAAATTCCACTGGATTGCGGAGAACTATCAACATGTTGAAGACTATACTACAGACCCCACTCTGAGCTTTCCCTTCGACGTTTTTTCCCTATGATTGCACTTCATCAGGTCAGGGAAAAGGACTAACTTGGATATATATCCCAATTAGGATAAAATATCCCACTTTGGATATTTTTTCTAGGCTTCCATTTTTCAAGCTAGCATATTTTGCTACATGTAATATTCTGTTCATATAAAGACATACAACAGTGGTGAGTGATGGGAAGTATACTGCAGCATAATGCCAATAATTTCAATATCAGAGAGAATAATTTCGGCGAAATTTTGCTGAAAAAGTCAGGAAAATTATAGGGTCGCATTGGCAGTTTTGTGAAGTAAATTATATCTTGTTTTTGTAGTTTAGAATTCGCCATTGCCGTTTAGTATGAAAATCGGTCAAAATATCCCAATTAGGATATATTTCAATATCCAAACTTGGATTCAATATCCCAAGTGGGATATATATCCCAGTTCATCCTTTGCTCTGACCTGTTCATGCATATACATTTTGAGATCTGGTCTTAGAACGCGACAACGAAAGCACCCACATGTAAAGAACCATACACCAGGCAAGTGAAAATTCAGGCCTAATCTGCTAATGTCTTAAAGGTTATACCAAATGACTATACACTTTGCATTAAAACATACCCAGTAGTGTTCCAAACAACAAATTAGTATTTTTTTCTTGAATAATGTCATCGAAGTGGGTTTTAGTACACGAATAGCACACATGTGGGAGAAAACGTATTGGAGCCATCACCTCTGGTGCATGACGTCACAACCTGATTACAATTGCGCCGTAAACGTCATAGTCTATGACGTCGGGCGTTGTTACGAAAGATTAACCCAACTGTGGGAGTTCTAGCATGATGTCGCCGACATTTTGACGTCACAACAGGCATTTGAGCGAGATCGTAATCAGGTTGTGACATCACAGGTCAAGCGGTCACAGCTTTCGCCGTTTTGAAAGGGGCGTGAAATTGTCGCACTTTACTGCTGCTATTTCCAACCTTGGGCAGTTTGAAAACATACAAAAATATAAAACAAGTCTATATAATCACCTCTACAACAATTTAGCACAAAAAAGGTAGCAGGTTTTGAGACCATTTTGTATAACCTTTAAAGGAAATGGAAATAACAGAACTTTTACTGGAGAAAGTCCAACTCCAAAATAAATGTGTGGTGACTCGGAACTAAGGCTAATACAATTTTTTTTCAGTTTTATTGGAGAGTAACTAAGAAGTCAGAAAATGAGACCTGTACATGATCCGAGTTTACGAATTGGGAACAGCTGTACAGGAATAGATTTGAATCTAATAGGGAAATAATTAATGCAATTAATGAAATACTGTGATTAAAATCTCGAATGTCGTGGGATGTTTTGATCACAGTTGATCCCACTTCCCCTCACTCCTAGTTCAGGAGTAAGAATTGAGAATTTCAAAACATCATGGATTGTGATACGACATGAAACTCGTAAATTTAGTATTATATTATTGATTCAGCATACGGTTGTAATTAAAAGTGTCCTATTCTGTGTATTCAAGCACCTTGTGTTGGTTGGGTTTAGTATTATAGTTCTACTTATTGTCCTCCGCCACGAAGTGGTGGGAGGACTTGGAAATGCTAGCCTTCCGTCCGTCCCTCCGTCCGTCCTTCCGTCCGTCCGTCCGTCCCACATCTTGTGAACGCGATATCTTGAGAACAATTCGACCAATCGACTTCAAACTTGAGAAGGTGCTTCACATCAGTTAGACAGCCATTGGTATTGATTTTCACTGAGGTACGTAATCCAAGATGGCCGCCATCGACCATATTGGATTCTGTCTGTCCCACATCTTGTGAACGCGATATCTCAAGAACAATTCGACCAGTCGACTTCAAACTTGAGAAGGTGCTTCACATCAGTTAGACGGCCATTGGTATTGATTTTCACTGAAGTACGTAATCCAAGATGGCCGCCATCGACCATATTGGATTCTGTTCGTCCCACATGTTGTGAACGCGATATCTCAAGAACAATTCCACCAATCAACTTCAAGCTTGGGAAGGTTCTTCACATCAGTCAGACGGCCATTGGTATTGATTTTTACTGAGGTACGTAATCCAAGATGGCTGCCATTGACCATATTGGATTCCATCCGTCCCAGATCTTGTGAACGCGATATCTCGAGAACAATTCAACCAATCGACTTCAAACTTGGGAAGGTTCTTCACATCAGTTAGACGGCCATTAGTATTGATTTTCACTGAGGTACGTAATCCAAGATGGCTGCCATTGACCATATTGGATTCTGTCCATCCCACATCTTGTGAACGCGATATCTCGACAACAGTTTGACCAATCCACTTCAAACTTGAGAATGTGCTTCGCATCAGTTAAACGGCCATTGGTTTTGATTTTCACTGAAATACGTAATCCAAGATGGCTGCCATGGACCATATTGGATTCACTCCATTCCACATCTTGTTAACACGATATCTCAAAAACAAATCAACCAATCGACTTCAAACTAGGGAAGGTTTTTCACATCAGTTAGACGGCCATTGGTATTGGTTTTCACTGAGGTACATAATCCAAGATGGCTGCCATTGACGATATTGGATTCCATCTGTCTCGGATCTTGTGAACGTCATATCTCGACAACAATTTGACCAATCAACTTCAAACCAGAGACAGTGCTTCACATCAGTTGGACAGCGATTGGTATTGATTTTCATTGAGGTAGTATGTAATCCAAGATGGCTGCCATTGACCATCTTGGATTTCACTCGCCCATATTGTACCCATCTGTGTTGTGAACGCGATATCTTGATCTATTCCACTCATCGATTTATAAACCTCACCATCCACAAATCCATATACAACTACAGACTTACATTCCAGTGTTGCACTACCCATTACTGCTTCCCAAACCTCCTCAAATTATCTCAACAATTCCAGATGAACGTCTCTTTCCACATACACATATCAACTTTCCAAGTTATATTTAAGGAGATATTGGAAGCGTATATGCTGTATGCTCTCAAACAGGCTACTTGGCGGAGGACCTGCTAGCTACTCAGCTTGTTGATTTTGGGATGGGTGTATGTAATTCAGAGTTTGGAGAAGGATATGATATTGATATTAGATATTCTCACAAAATCATAATTGCTTGACTGTTAACTACGGTCTTTATTTTGTTGGACTATATTGCAAGTTCTCATGTCTGGTCGCCGAAGCGTTTTACAGAAAGGTTGAAGTAAAATCTGTTCGCAGATCTTGATTCAGTGCAGATGTATTATATTATATAGTATCAATTCGGAGTTTATCTTAGTATGGCATACATGGGCAGCCGTAGGAGTGACAGATGTTCACTTTGCTTGCTTGATACCATAATCAAAGGGCGATAACTCCATTGAATATCACTAATTAATTGTTCAGTTCTTAGTCTTGGAGAGCAGATGTCTCACTCACAGTAGGTGTCTGTCTGTTGAACGATAATCCATCAAAAAATTAGTAAACTTAGATAATATATCTATTGTCTTTTGCTGATATTGTATAACACAAAACATTATATGACAAACCCATATGTTCTAAATCCCCCAAAAGAGAAGAGTGAGGGGGGGGGGGGGTCATCTGTAGGCAGAGTAGGAGGTGTTTGAATGGGTGGATTCAATCAGACCATTTGACTATATGGTTATAGCGAACATCAGGAATCCGTTTTAACTTTAATATTAAAAAATGTTGATATTTAAAGTTGTAACCTTGGAAGGATGTGTTTTAATTTAAAGTTTCATTTCATTCTTTTGTGTTTTAGATGACTGGGAAAGCAGATGGATGGAATCTACATTCAAAGGCAGTGAACAGGGTAAATTCAAGTTGACGGCTGGCAAATTTTACGGTGATGCAGAGGCTGATAAGGGTAAGTTGAAATAAATAGACATGAAATATATAGAAACATGGATTCTAAAAATATGAATGTTATAAGAATTCAACAGGATGGTCTGTTTAGGTTATCCTCAGAC